>VWYP01017653.1:30490-49985 GCA_013400435.1 Pycnonotus jocosus | reverse complement strand
TTTGTTTGTTTTTTGGGTTTTTATTTTGGTAATGACTAGTAGAGTTGGGAATAAAGGAGGAGCAGGGAGGGAGAGACAGAATCCTTCACAGGCAAATCACTTTTCAGCCAAATCTATATAAAATTCAGTTAGGACAACCAGTGATAAATATGAATTCCTCTGTACTAACTTTCAAGAAACAAGCTGATATCTCCATTGGAGATTACAGACAAACAAAGAGTCAGACTAGATCTCTGACAAGTTCATTTTTTACCCTTGTTCAGTATTCTAATTACTTAAAATACTTAATTTTGTTACGAAACTTGTTGCACACTCTTGTGTAGGGCTAGCTGTGATTAAATATAAAACCTAAAATATGAAGATATTTTTGATGCCTTATGATTGAGAGAAATTTTAGTTTCAGCTTTCTGTATGAGTTCCATTATTAGCATAATCATCTAGTCATGTGTTATTTTTCCTCTTTCTTATTGTTACTAAGACAAAAAAACCCAAAGATCTTGGGATGTTAGTATTTTTAAAAGAGCTTTTAATAAGATGCAAAAGACTAGCTGACATTGGCACAGAAATAAGGAAAAAAAGCATGATTATTTTTAGAGCTGGCCTCTTGGGCTGGGTATGGGCATTTCAGCTGAATGGAGAAAATCTTGCAGTTCCAGTGTCATTCTTTCTCTCTTTGCATATTTTAATTTTTAACGCTGCCAAGTTAAACCATTTTATCAAAACTAAACCGCACAAACTAGAAAAAAAAAATAAAAGCAAAACAACAGCAAAAGCTAGATCTTCTTTATTAACCACAGTGAATAAGGTGCACAGTGTATTTTTCCCCAGACCAATTTATTCTGTGAACCATGCATGCAAGCTATCAAAAGCTGTAAATTAGTGGTCACCTCAGGCATTAGAAATAAGAGCTGCTTTACAGGAGCTCCCATTGAGTCGGTCTTTTTCATCTTTGCTAATTAACACTTTTTTCCCATTGCCTTGTAATAAATAATTGAAACTATCATGTAGGACATGATTCAGAAAAGGGAGAGCAACAACTCTAAACTAGATCATTTTCAAAGGAATCTTCCTCTGATTGGCTTCTTCAGTAAAACCTGGAATAACTGGGAAAATCAACTGCTTTCTGGCTTTAAGGAGTCTTTGAAACTTTCCAGTACGTGAACAACTTCAATTTATGTGCATATCAAACATCTTGCTGGTGCTGAAACCTAAAGACAAAATTCCCTGAAAAATGCAGGCGAGCCATGAAATACTCACAGTAGCACAGGACCACATCAGTGCACCCTGCAGTGTGTAAAAATGCTGGAGATCTTCTACACTGAGGAAGAAACTTTTTGTATTAAAAGGGGGAGGTGTTAATCTTAAAGATTTTGGATTGGGTGGTTTTGATCCTGACTGAACCCCAGCCAACCACACAAATAAGGTTTTGCTCATCTTTCTTAGTAAAAAAGCATCCCAAATTCATATCATTTCCAGGCTGGCATGAGCTCAAGCAGCACCAAAGGCAGCACTTATTTGCATATTTTGAACTACCCAAGGTAAGATGATCCCAAAAGAACATTTTTTTTATTTTCAGCACTGGCTCTCACCTGCACTTTTGTGTGTTTCAAGTAACTCTGTAACAACTCAACACACATCTGCATAAGCCCTCATTTGCAAGAAAAAAATCCTGCCATCCTGTGATTGTCAATATGAAGACGGGCTTGATTAAGCTGTGCTAAGCAAACATTAAGTGTGCCTTTTCCAGGGTTGGTTCACACAGCTTCACTGCGAGGAAAAGCTCTGTGAATAAATGTAATTACAGTAAAGGAAAACCTAAAGGTAATTTGATAACCCTCTGCAGAACTTAGCAAGGTGCCTAAAAATGAAATGTTGACATTTCTATGGTTACTTTACATATAAAAGAGGTACCTTTCATGAAAAGCAAAGCACTTACTTAACATTCCTCAAAGGTGGATCTCGTATTCTTCATTAGCTAAGTTTCAATTGCCTTTGTCAAGCTTGTCTTCCCGGCAAAGGTCTCTGTCAACTGTGAAATCCACTTAAGGTAATTAGCATTCCGTTAGATGGAACAGCCTGTGAATTAGAACTGTAACAAAAGGGAACGTCGACTTGTTTCTTCATTATCAAACAAGTGGAGCTTCCAGCTCCTGCAGTGGCTGAACCTGACTCTTTTTCATGTCATGCAGGCCACACTTAGCATAAGGATTAATAGCCCTGCTCAAAAATGTGATTTTCCGTTTTACCAGAAATTATATTTCTTGATGTTTCTATTCTAATTCATAACAAGATTAAATCTCATTCTTTCTACAGTGGGGAAACACTTTCCTTCCAATCAGTGTAGCACTTGAAAATTTTTTGCAGATGTTCAGATTTTGTTTCAGAATTTCAACATTTTCTTCTAGTTTTATTTATAATCTTTAGTCCTTTTTTTCCCCCATATTTGATTATGTCGCAGAAGCAGGGTCCATGTACAAATGTACAATGGTCATAGACTTCTGAAACTCTGACATGAGGCAACATCTGAAGTGTTCTAACATATCCTTTATTTTTGACATCTGTTTGCCACTTGTTGATAGGAATATTTTATATATTCTAAATCAAAACCAGGTTGGTTTTTTTTCTTTTTAAAAGGGGCATGCTGAAATAAACAAGGAACTTTGTTAGCATCAAATTTACACAGACTTGGAAAAAACCTTAAGAAATTATAAGCAGATATAAAATCTGGACAGTAATATAATCCGAGAAAAGATTGGGTTATTCATTATAGGGTCAGAGATGAGATAAGAAGGAAGATAATGGATCAATTGGCTGAAAATCTCACTATTTGCATATCAGTGCCAGAAATAAGATGATTCCTCTGTCAGGAACCTGTTATCCCAAAGAGTGGCTCCTCTTTATTCCTCAGCAGCCCAAGAGTGTGTCCCCATCAGGTTTCTACTAGTTTACACTTACACATGCAGGCTCTTCTCATTTCCCATGCCAGCTAAATTCAAACTAGAGGAGATGTCTGCACTGTCATCACACCTTCAGCACATCGTGTAGACACAGTTGGAGATTAAAGAGTTTTCTGTTTGTCTTGTAGTGACATGGTTTGACACTGAAGCACGAAATCTCCTCATTGCAACACAAATAAGAGACATTTTTGATGCAGAAAATCTGCTTCAGTCACTAGGAAGGGTTTGTGTACATGAAGGCTCTAGTGAGAAACTGGGAAGTGTGTGGATGGAGAACCAGCAGCTGTTGCAGATTCACTCTCTCTTTGGGAAGTCCTGGTAGGTGCTTACAGCCTCTCTGTGATTTAGCCAAAGGTATTTAGAAAATGCTTTTAATAAGCATTAACAGACACACCAGGGCCTAGAATACATCCATGACCAAAGTCACTCCAGGAAACAGAATTTAAGGAGAATTTTTTTTTTTCTCTTGCTGTGAATTAAACTGACAAGGCCACGAAAACATGACAAAGCTCTTTACTTTTAAGTACACAGCTTTTAAGTGTGAGTCGGAAATTTTGAATTTTTATATTTTCCCGTACTATTTCAGGTATGATTTAATACTGCAGAAAAAAAATATATATCTTATTAAAATAGCAGCCTCCAGGCAGAGCTTTCACATCCCCTGTTGTCCTGCCAGTGCCCTTTGTATGGCTAAGCCACACTCTTGCAGGATACTGCTCAGGGAAGGAATTATTTTGGTCCATCTCATTTTAGCGTTCAAGTAGTTGCCCTGTGGCACACTTACTGCTGACAGAATTCTTCAGGCAGCTTTCACATCTCCGCTGACATATGCCTTACTATCTTATTTATGTATATATTTTAGTTTTAAATATCTCTTTATTTTTTTAAAAAATGCCTGCTGTTGTTATGAATTGCTCAGAGAGCTTTCCAGAGTTGGACTAATGGGTACATGTGTGGTGGGAGAGAAAGAGTCAGAGAGAAGGAGTCCAGAATGCCACCTTATTTATGTATTTATTTTCTTTTAAACGTACTTATATTTTTCCTGAAGTGCCTGGAACAATATCTGCAATAAAAAAATATTAATCAATAAACCGTGCTCAAATCATTTGATCCCTTCAGCTCAGTGCTGTGAAACAAATGTGAGAAACTAAATAGACCATGCAGAGTGCCCTGTAGTTCAATAAATCCAAGGTCTGCCTGATCATGGAGACAAGGTAATTTTCACAATTGACATCTGCAGTGCTCTTCCTCCTTTCCTTTTATCTTCAACTGGAGAATTATGAAACTCTTCCCCCATTCATTTTTTTTTTAAATGTTGGGACACAAAAAAAAAGGTTAAATAGTTAAAAAGAAGCAAATAGAAAAGACTCAAACAGTTTTAAGACTAATACAGTATAAAGAGATTAATTTTTACTGAGCAAAAGAATCTTGGAGAAGAATGAAGAAACTCTTAGTAATAATATTAAGAAAATATTGAGTTCCAGAAGAAAACTGTGGGAGAAGAGAATTCTATAAAAAGAAGGAAGTGCTAGCAAAATTAAGTACAGACATATGTCTGAAATGCTATTTTTTTTCTAGCTGTGTTTTCAGTTTTTATATATACTTTATACAGTTAAAATCTGTACTTAATATCTGTAACTCTTACTCCTATAAATCTGGGACACATTATGAAAGCAATTTCTTCTTCTCAAAAGCTGTGAGCAAAAAAACTTTTTTTTTTTCCAAAACCATGACTACACCAAACACCAGTTACTATAAAAACATATTATGCTGAGAATTTTCACTGTTTTATGTTGTAAACTTCCTAGCTGCTGAAGTTTCAGACTATATAATGGAAAACTACAAGTGTCAGGAGATCTTTGTTGCAGGAAAATAAGGAAATTTACACAGACATTGTCTATTTAACATCTTCATGGACTAATAAAAGAGGCCTGATCCAGTGGAGAAATTAAAATCTATATAGCAAACACTATACCAAGTGACAGCTAGAAGTGCTTATCAGGTTTAATTTTTATTATTCTTTTTTATATAGCGACTCTGAAATCTCTTTAAAGAGTCTGAAGTTGACATTCAGTGGACTCAGAGCTTGTGAAACATGGTTCCTTTGACAGCAGTTTTTAATTGAGTAGTGGAAAGTGAAGACAACTTCTTCTTCTCAGAACATTTATGAATGCCAGCAGGGTGTCTGTGAAATTTATGTGAGAAAAAGAACAGGAATGTGTATTTCTCTTATACTTACAAATTTATTCCCACTACAAACATACCTATGTTTTTCCCTGTGTCTCAGCCATGGATATGATTTGTTCAGATTGGTTTTAAGTCTGTACTGATAATTTTGTATTTTCTTCACATAGTTGTAGTGCAATAATGCTCAACAGAGTCAGTCATGGACGAGATCTCTTTGAGCTGAGAAGGTTGCACAAGCCCAGAAGAAATTATTGAGGTACCAAATAGTCTGATTTTGTCCACACTTTCTTCTGTCCTTTGTTAAGGGCATCTTTAAAAACTGCTTTTATCATTAGGTTTGGAGTTAGAGTAATCCTTTTCTTTGCTGTGGCCTGATGATTTATTTAGTTTATGAAAGCTCTGCAGTTTCAAAGTATCTGTATTATTATATTCTTGTTTAAACTGATGACACATTTGTTTGCAGAGGTTTTATTAGTAATTGAGTGATTGTACCAGAGACAATGTGTTGCAAATATACTGGCAAATCTATCTCCAGTATGTTTGCACACAGCTTGATAATCTTCTACAAGGTTTGTGTTTTAAAGCACTGCAGTCTAGATGCTTAGGTTGATATCACACCAACAAAACGAAAAAATGAAAAAAAACAGAGAACCAAAGTGCCTGCTCATCCTCAGGGATGCCAGGGCAAATTAGTGAAACAATCTCACATTATAACAATGCTTTCTGTTGTTATGACAGTTGTCATATTTTAATTCTTTATAAGCTTTCATTGGGGCATTATCATCCAAATTCTCTGCACTGGCTGATTTGCTTTTGAGGTAAGCCTCCCTTGTTCACCACTCCTTTGGAGTGTGTGCCAGCTGGGTCCCCCATGGCTCGGTGCATCCAGAGAGCCACTCCATTTCCTGAGAGCCTGCCTGAGCTCCCGAGGTGCTCCTTTGGCACCAGCTGAGGATGGAGAGGCTGCAGCCACCCCTGCTTGTCCCTGGCCACGCTGCAGAGAATAAAGCAACTCAGCTCCACTTAGGGATTAGGCAGGAAAATCGTCTGAGAGCTATTTTTTTTGTGGAGGGCTACAGCTGTTCTATGCTTCCAGCAGGAAAAGTGTCTGGAGAACATTTGGAGCATGGGGTAGGGGGGATTGTGACTGTTCTTTTGTATCCTGTTCCAAGCTGTGAAGTAATACTTCTGTTAATACTTGTCACCAACCTGACTGGCTTCAGACTGAAAATCTGAAGGTAAAATGATATAACTATCACTCCTAAGCCCTGAGCCTTTTTTGTTTTAAACTCTTAAAAATACTATGAGTTGTTAAATTGGACCTTTGGCAAGAGATTCTTCAGATTTCTATTTTATTTCTTAATTTAATTTTTTTTTTAAAGGAAAAAACAGTGAAGAGTCAATTGTGTTTATTTTTAAGATACAAAATGCCATTAATAGTATTCAGATGGTGTAGATCACACTGTCCTGTATCCATCATAGATCCCCCTCCCCTAAAATAAATATGAATAAACAAATAAAGCAGCATCACTCCATCTCATTCTGAGATCATGCACTGAGCATCTAATCTGCTCTTGCTAGACAGAGGAAGTCTCTGCAGACTGAGAAAAGGTGTCATTAGCTCATTTTCATTCCAGGACCAAAACCAAATAAAGCTAGAGCTGAAAACAAACAAAAATATATTAAGCTGACAAAAAAGTTTCCAGTGGGAAATGAAAGACAACTAGAAACAATGATAATAACATTTTCATGTGCTTTCATTACATGAGCAATTTGGGGATGTGCTGAACAATTCAGAAATATTTCAAATTGCTGGGTATATGCCATAATTGCTGGTTTACAAATATGTCAGATCCTTGAATATGCAGGCTGCTTTTATCCACTGCAAACAATTCCAGATCAGATGTTTTCCATTCGAACTGTTAGAAGAAAATAGTGCAATACAGAAATAGCATTAATTTTCATGGCTGCACTGATGAGGATTATTGAAGCACAATATCATCCTGGCATTTATCAATATGTAATCTCAACTCCCATGGTGATCTCAATTAGTCTCACTCTATACTAACTCTATAACATGGAATATACATTCTTACAAAACTAAGTATAAACTTCAGTAATCTGAGACAATAGCTAAAATGGACACTTGTAAAGATGCCAGAATTAAATAGCAATTACCTTTCTTTTAGGTTATCCAGTTTAATGTTAATACAAAAATATTGATTTGGAACATTTATTGGTGTTTGTACATATTGTAGCAGTAGGGACCCAAGCTGAGGGTTTCACATAATGAGAAATCTCTTTAACTGCTTCTTAAAATTAGAACAATTTTTATATCATTGTGGCTTTCTAACTTTGAGATGGTTACTTAGACACCATAATCTCTCTTCTTTACATGGTTTTAGTGGCTCTGGGAGGAGAGAGAGAAGGAGTAGGGGAGAGAAAGGGAAGGGAGTGTGATCAGCATGGTGTTAGACCTTAATGTGCATTGAGCAGATCTCATTAATTATTCATGAACCCTGCTTGCAACGAGTTATTTTCATGTGTTCCCCACATTTTTTCCAGATTCTCATCCATGTAAAAAACCAAATGCTGCTTCAAGGAGTTGAGGATTCCAGTGGAGTACACACCACCTCTGAGCAGCCCTGGCATGGCCAGTGGCTTTGGGATTACACAAAACTAATCTCCTGACCCACCTCTATTTCAGAATAAATTGGTTCAGCAGTGGAACAACCTCAGAGATTGAGAAGGAACTTCTTTTGGGGGAAAAAAAACTGGAAGATTCACACTCCAAGACCTTGCCTGCTGCACTTCACCAATCAAAGACTGCCCAGGGTGAGTATGAAATATCCCCTGCAAAGCACAAAAGGAATGCTTGGCACCAAATATTTTGTGTTACTTGTGTGCATCAGGTGTACTGCGGAATTTACCCTGGTAGCTGTTGCTTATGGCTTGTGGAATAGTACCAGAATTAAGATTAGGTGAACACGTGGGCTTGAGATTTCTTGTGTAAAAATCAGGGAATTTTCTGATTCCCTGCACCTCATCACAATCCTATTAAAAAAAAAAAAAAAAATCTGGAAAATCTCGACAATTTGTACTCTACTTATGTCCCCAAAGAGTGTCCCAATATGTTGGTGCCTCTGACTGATGTAATAAAATAATTCTTACTTGTCTGTGAATTGATATTAGAAATTACCTTAAACAACATTCTGGAAGTTTTAATTTCTTGCAATGTTAAAGTCATATATTGAAGAAAACACTGTGCAGTCTGAGTAAATATTTCCAACTAAAAAAGCATAAAAATCATATTTTAATTGGAAAGTATAACCCAGTAAGGGTTTTAGAAATTGAGTAGATTGTAAAAACAAAGATTTGTTTGGGCTGGATTGTTTGCAGAAGATTTAAAAAAAACCAAAGAGGTTAGAAAAAAAAAAAAGATTGTATTAATATTATTTTACTTCTCTCTTGCATTCTCTGTAAATAGTCTGGAAGCAGCATCCTGTTAACACAGACATTTGGTGTAATACAATTACTACACTAAAATTTATGTTGTTGATTTAAGGATGTCTGCTCCAACTGCCAAAGCCTCCCACTTGAACCTTCTGTCCCTTTACGCTGTTTAATGTGACATGATTATATTAACCCGTTTTGAAATTCATGTCTGGATGTGCAATGCGTGTATTTCTTACATTCACCATTTGCATGAGATGGCATTGATACAACTTAATTATAAGAAGAATACATCCAAAATGCTAAACATGGCCAGAACTGTCCAGTGCTGGAGAACTGCCAACCAGAAACCCCAAAGAAGCTTAGGGCTCCAATTTACAGCTTAGGCTTGACTCTGGCTGTAATGGCATTTTCCTGTTTACTGTATCATTTTCAAATCTTCCTACATGGATCTGCAAGGCCCCACAAGATTAAGTGAATAAATTCAGAGGAGATTCTCCAGATCTGTGTCTCTAAGTAATGTAGGATCACGACAAAAACCAGTGAAACTAAGCTTATCAGCATGATACATTCAGACCACCTAAATATAATAAGCAATGTTTTATAGGCCAGAAATATTTCTTGCAGTTATTAGTTAATAGCAAGAATGCAGAAATAAGTTACTAAGCACCCAGTAATCATACAACAGTATTTACTTTTATGAGAAACAAGTAGGTGTTTTATGTTTGGGGAGTGAGACTAAATAAACAAGCAAGGGTTCTTGTGCAGGGGCTAACAGCAAGCGATGGATTCAACATCACAGATTCTGCACTGAGAGCAAGACTCACAGACAAGATCAAAGTCTGAGGTTTGCTCAAACTTTGAAGGATTTTAGACCTAGGTTCTTGTATTTCATTTTATCCAACGCCTGCTTATGAAGAAGAACTGTTTGCATATATATATACACACATACGCATATATGTATATGTATATATACACCAACGTATAAATCTTAACTAGAAAATGGTAATTACAGTGTCTAAGTAAAGGAAGCATTTAATTTTGTCAATTATTAGATTCCACAGTCTGGGCCTCCCTATTGCATGTCATACATTGCCATGGCTTCATGTGTCACTGGGCAATAAGGTTACATTATCCTCTGTTCATATTGTATTATAGTGATCTGCCAAAACCCAGATATTACACAATAGAAAGAATATGCCATGGTGGAAAACTACAGGGAGCACACCATTGAACAGCAGTAACTACAGTTTGAATGTCACCCTAAATAACTACCTTGAAATGTTTAAGATCCTTTTAACCATGATCAGCCTTAAAACTGTAAATTATATATGTTTTGAGCAATAATTGCATATTTCTTAATAAAAATGCAATAAAATTTATCTGTGTGGAAAAAAAGAGTTTAAAAATAAGGAAATATGCTTACAAACACTATGTAACCCACAATGCCATGACCCAAACTGAGAATATTAAACTGTGGTTTTGTTTACTTTTAACATTCAGTGATGTGTTGTATATAAAACTGTATGTCTTTTATCAATGTATACACGGTAGAAAAGTATGAATAGTAAAAATTCACTTTTCCTTATATATCTGGCACAGTTGGAGAACCATAAAATTAAAATTTAAATAAATAGATAAACTATGATTATGGAGTGGTTTCTTTAAAAATTGTCATTTCCTTTCTTTTTCTTACAATCATGAGTAGAATGCTGATCTTTTAATCTCTAATTGGAAAGGTTTTATTTTATAGGCTTTCAGAAAAATGGAGAATACATTGGCAAATTGCACACAAAGATCCAGAGCCTTCTCTATTATTTCAAACCATAGATAATGATTTCTTAAGTAACGTATGGTAAATGTGCTGAAATATTCTCATTTTTAAAAATCAAATTGAACACGTAATGCAAATATAGTTATTAAGTGCTCAATAATAACTAATGCATTTGAGTGTCTGTCAACACAGAAAGAAATACAGGTTTTTAAGTTTGAGTCTTTCTGTAACATTGACAGTGTTTTCTTTGAAATCTTTTAAGTTTTGGCACTAATTATGCTTACTAGAAAGTATAGATCTTGCTGTTATCTGGGGAAGCCACAAGGACACATCCTACAGGGAGCAGTCACCATCTTGGTTTTGGTCCTGGTGGTCGTGTGGAACTAAGCCAAGGTGGTGAACATCTTTGTGGGTTTTTGTGTACTTGTCCTCTTAATGCTGCTGTTGATACTGTACCTTTCTCATTTCATTGCTTTTTGCTTCCAGTAAATTGCTGCTTCAACCCACAGCATCTGTTTTTGTCCCTCCCTCACCAAAACAGGCGGGAGAAGGGGAGTGACTTATTGGGAATTTCCTGCTGGTGCAAAATCACCAAATATAACGACCTGAACTCAAGTACAGTGGAATGGGGAAGCCAAGGAAAAAAAGGCTGAATAATTGACACACCCTGATTTGTGAAAATTTCCATTCCAAATTCATGTTGGGCTGATGTGATCTATAAGGAAATCTGTCCATAAAAAATAAGATCTTTCTGCAAGAGCATTGCTTTTCTCAGCTGGGTTGGCTGCACAGTGTTACTTTGGCAATGTTTTAGGAAATGTGATGTACAATGAGACAGCCACAAAACCACCATTCTTTAGCACTGACATTTACTAAGTGTGTTCTCTTCCTTACAGACAAAAGGGGTTTTTTGCCCAACAACAGTGTCTGAACTGCAGAAATGAGGCAAATTTGTAAAATTTGAGCATGTTTTCTTTGAGACTTAGAAATTTATTAAAGAAATGCTGGGAAGAGCTGCTGTTTCAAGTAAAGCCCACATCCATGACAGAGCACTTTTTGGAGCACAGAACATGAGGCACATGAGACTGATTCTGTCAGTCTTTGCAGCAACAACACCAAGGTACGTTTCATGCTGTCTTTGCTCATCCTCTGCGGAGAGGAAGTGATAAAAAGCCACAAGTGTTTTATTATTAAAGATGAAGACTTTAAATCAACCTTGATTTTTAGAGGAATCCTGGTATGCTTTGGTTAGAGTTTTATTTAAAATACTGATCCTTTGTAGTTGACACAGTTCTGGTAAACTCTTACTTTTGTTGTGGATTTGCACTACTAGTTGGGTATTGTGCTGATTCATAATCTGCCCTGCCCTTCCTTGGCCTGATTTGCTCTGGGTTCTTATGTTGCATTAAGACTCTGCAGCCCTGACATTTTCTGCAATGCTATTTTCAACATCCAGGGCTGAGTATTGTTGTCTCATTTGTCTCAGCCCTTCAGCACAAGCAGGAGGCAGAAAGTAATGCTAAAGCTCAGATCTGTATCCTGAAGTGCAGCTCAATATAATCGGAGAGATTGGTAGGCAGCATTTTCCCCCTAATGCTGAGGCAGGGAAAAGCCTGGGGCTGAGAAAGAACTGAAAGGGACAGAGAATGGGGATGGGAAAGGAAGAGAAGAGACTCACTGTCTGAAATAGAATATATAGAAAAAGATTGGACTGCGGGAAGATTCACAGATATGAAAAATATGCGGATGGAGATTAAACTGTAGGGAAAGAAATAAAGCAGAGTTGGGAGGAAACGGGCGAAAAAGAAGATGAGAAATCTCAAAGTGCAGAAAGTCTTTGAGGTGATGCTCTAAACCTCATCAGTTCATCAAGAAAAGTGAAAAGCCTTATATCCCCCAAAGAGAAAGAAATATTGCAGAAGAGTATTTATCTTTCTCCAGGAGTGCAGGTTGTCTTCTTCAAGACAGAATAGGAGAAGAAAACCCAGAGGAAAGTCTGTTCTAAGGTACTCGCCAAGAATATGTCATCCACCCCAGGAAACAGGAGGAAGGGAAAAAAAGAAGAGGCCCTGTTAAGCAGCAGTAGCACTCAAAATTATAAATGTTTAAGTATTTCTTCAACTTTCACAGGTTCTGTATTTAAACATGCCTTATTAATTGATCCCAGAAATAATTTCAGTTTATTTATAGCTTCAATAAGCCCGGGGCCTACCTGTCCTAGGCCTATTTGAAGATTTATCTACAGAAACCTTGTATGAAGAAAGGAGGGAGGATTTAATTTACAAAGGCCTAAATCCAAAAGCCTGTTCTGAAATTTTGCTTAATTATTGATGTGCAGTTACACAGGGATTTCCCACGCGACCTCCCGGCAGCATCACATTACCTTGAAGTTGCAATAATCACTGTAATCTGAACAGGTCCCTTGTAAAGAGCAGAAATATAGGTCTGAAAAGGGGAAAATAAAAATCTTTAATGCATTTCACACAGTCAGTGTGTCCCCACTAAAACTTCTCTTAAATGATGCAGATAGTGGTCTTTGCTGCTTCTGATCTTCCGAGGAAGAGAAAGGTTTAACCAATGTAGAAAGAATGGGATTGTCCTGGTACAGTAAAATTACTGTGTTGCAACTGCACAGCTTCAGGCTGAGGTTCTAGTATATGGAAAAGTCTTCTAAAGATATCTGGAGTTGCATTTCCTTCTAAAGGCCTTGACAGGATTTCCAAAAGCGTGTGGGGAGGAGTCCTCCACAGTATGCCTGATATGCCATACATGGTTACCTTTCTGACACGTCTTTGGATATCCACATTTAACGTACAGTTCTTTATCTCTTTGGTGGGGTCATTCTTGTACCCGTATGGCAATACACCTACAACTTAAAGGCAATATTCTTGGTGATCATCCTTGGAAAGACTCTGAACAGGTATGGAATATGAATCGTCCTATTCTTTCCAGAGCACTCTTAATAGGACACTGTGGGAAAGGTTTCTATATCATTACCCTAAAAATTAACAGAAACATGGGCATTCAAAAACAATACTTACCCAAAATAAAGCTTATATTTACCAACTTCCATCCAGAAAAAAAAAAAAAAGTTTGTTTTATATATTTTGTTTTGTTTATAGGGATCAGTTAAGCCACCTCTGGGGCAAAATTGAGCAGCTGTTTAATAGTGGCAGCAATGCTGCAGAACAGTTTTAGGGAACAAAGGATAGAAAAATAAGTTATCTAATTGAAACTGTGAGGGCAATTTAAGTAGGCAGAATCAAATTTCTCAAGCTGGAATTTGGCCATTCAAATATTGAAGTCTTTAAAGAAATGTTAATAGCTATTCACAGCTTTACAAATATATCATCAAATCACAATTTTAATAAGAATAAAAAGGGGAAAATACATTTAACAGCTTATGCTAGGGAAATATTGTATTAACTGTAGAGGACAAAAATGAAGGTAAATATTTAAACACATCTGTTATCATGGGATAAGGCTTTGATGTATCAATCCCATCTTCACCAAAGCTTCCTCCCATAAAACTCCCACATTGAAGTGCTTCTGTTTTGCTTTTGCTATGATAAATAGCTATCAGAAAAAAAGGAAATTTGGCATAAAACATGGATAATAAAAGATGTGATTTAAGTAAATAACTGTAGGCAATGGTTTTCATTACAAAAAGGTAGAAAAGATGGAGCAGAACAGTGATTTGTTTTGTGTAAACACATTAAAAAAATATTTTCTTTGTGATACATGGCTTGTATACTTGTTGTTCCATTGTGTTAGAAATTGCTAGCTGGTGTGGTTATTCCTGAGATCAAAAGAATTGGCAGAGTTTAAAAGGTGGCCTATAATTATACCAGAAGTTAATTGCAGTGTCTATTAGGTAGAACTAATTTACACTGTTAATTTCTAGACAACTTAGTCTTCTTCAAAGTTTCACTGTGAAGGCTGATCTAGCCCAATTTATGTTCACCATCAGGTTACCAGCAGTGACCAGAATTTTAGCAAGCATCTTGATTTATTCTNGTCTCTTTCTTGCATCTGCCCTGAAGCAGCCAGGAGGGCAAAAAGACTCTGACCACCTGAATATCAGGAATTGTAATCTGACAGGATGGTTAGCTGAGGTTTAGCCAACTTACACAAGAACCTGCAAGCTGACACAAAGGTCTCCACTAGCAGTGGTGGTGCTTAGGGCTTCTTCTACCCATTGTTACTAAATTTGTCCCTCATAGTGCCAAGCCATGCAGGTCTAGGAAATCCTCCTAGAAATGCAAGGTTATGCAAACTACCATGAATATCTTCACATTATGCAGTGCAGAGCATTCCTGTGCAACAGCTACTGGTTTGTCCTGATAGCATCACAGCCCTAATCGTGCAGTGCTTTGTCTCAGCTTATTGTGGCTGTGCTGATGAGTTTTATTGCCATCGGTTTGGTCACAGTGGGTTTAGAGATTGCTGCCTGGTGCTCCAAAACACACTGTAGGCAGACATCAGATTTATCTTTGGCTTAGATACAATTAAAAAACAATAACGAAAAAAAGCCACGCGGAAGGAAACCCACAGTGCAGAGGGACAGTTAAGCGCTTGTGCTCGAGACTCGAAACAGCCGACACACTGAGCAAGGTTGGCTGCAGGATACAGAACTAAAATGCTTTTTACACATTAGCTGAGTAGTTAAGGACCAGAGTGCTGCTCCCTCCTCATGACAAAGATTTCAAATCTCATCTTTCCAGAGCTTGCCTGAGGCTAGCCTACCTGTTCCTGTTGAGTCTGGCACGACTTGCTGTGCAAGGCTTGTGGAGAGCAGAGAAAAGGGCACACCTGTATTTGACATTGCGGTTTATGGGCTGAGTATGAGTTTCTCCCTTGGGCCAAACTGCCCTTTCCATCCTTCTGCCAGGTGAGAGTTGCGTGCATTCTTCTACATAATCGTGTTCACACTGTTTCTCAGCCTGAAATGGAAGTAAGTGAGAAAGAAAGCACTCAGGACAACAAAAGCAGCAGGGAGGGCTGAATGTCAGGGACTTTTTCAGCCTTGCTCCCCACTTATCACCAGACTGCAATTATATGTGCCTCCCACATCCCCCAATAACTTTGGATGATTTCTCCACAGTTCATTGCTGCAAGATTTGTGGAAGGTGGAGGTCTCAGATATAATTACACGGGTCTGAGTTTTGCAGCCACTGACAACCTACACAATCTTGCATAAATGCAGTATTGGACACCAAAGAATCCTCCCTGCAGAGATCTCCTCTAAACATCTTCATGTCAGGAAAATCTTTAATGAAGATGTATTTTCTATCACCCTAAACTAGACAACCAAAAATACCATGGTAAATTCAGTTTCCTTTGTTCTACTGGTCACAGAACTGCCTTTTGTTTTTAATGTGGCTTAATCATCCATAATTGTTGTAACAAGCCTCCCAAAAGGTAATAATGATATGCTATGACAAATTTTATACATTAGGATACATGTCCTTTAGGCTTTATAAAGGCTCCTTGTGATGGTTTTGACAAGCTTCCCCAAGGCAACTGAGGCTCCTTTGCATAGTTCATTAGCTGAAGAGAGAAATGGGCTTCAAGGTGCTTAAAATAGATTGGTATCTTTTCAGTTCACTGTTCATGGGGAGAAGTATATGTAGAGGGATTCAGGGCCAAATTAAGCTTTAAACAGAAAAATATGTATTTTGGGGAAAAAATACAAATTTTTATAGCTGATTGCATAGATTGATAGATGACTACTCATGAAATAGAATTTGGCTCAAACAAGACAACTGCTGTTCTTAGCTTTCAAACAGAAGTCGTTTGTCCTCCTCGTGCCAGAAACTTCACACTTTCTTCTCCAAGATCACTGTTTGCAACATTTATATCAGAGAACATTTATAATAAGCTAAGAGCATTTATAATAGGGTAACCTAGGACAGGATAATGAGTGTTTCTCAGTCACTCAGGGAGAGAGAAGTACAGAGACCTGACTCTCATCTTGAGCTACACTGCTCATCTACAGCTCAGCCATTAGCCAAGTCCTGTGCCTTAACATATTAGCATAACCTTTCCTTGTATTGTAGGTCAGAGAAAACTCACATTTAAAATCTCCCTCATTTGTCAAGACAATTTCTCTTTTGACATCATCCAGAAGGTTGTGGCTCTTATTGCCATATCTCCACTATTTTTGCTGGAAACAAGTTATCAGAGCAGAATTCATGGTCTTCCACATAATTACTTCCCTTCTGCCTTGCTACAAGTCTTGATTTTTTGAGTGTGCCATTTAAAATGAACCCCCTGCTTTTCCTTCAAGTGCAAATCCTGCATAGGAGTCTCCTCAGTGGCAATCATTACAATATATCAAACACTAATAAAACAAATAATGGTTTTATACTCCCTCCTATCTCTCTTGCAAGGTTATGTTTATATACATATACATACACATATGTACGTATATGTATGTATACATCTCTTAATTAGAATTTTATGCCAATGCTTTAGGGCTTTGGAGGTAATATGACAGCCATATTGATTAACATCAGCTGTTGCTGCTGTCAGTGTTCAGAGAGCTCATGGAGATTTATTCTAAGCAGGGTTTAGTGTATCTAGTAACATGCAGCATGTAGTAACATGGATGTGACTCTGAAATGAACCAGTAGCAACCATAATGGCAATAAAAAATAGCCCATGGATCTTATGTATTGACATGATTTATGAAAAGGTTCTGTAGATATTAACAGATCAAATGTTAATATTCCCTGTAAGGGGAAAAAAAAAATAGAAATCTATCCACTAAATAACTGGCAATCCTTTCACATCTGTTTCTTTGGGGTTTTTTACATTTGTGTTACAATTATATTTGTTTCAATAAATTCTGACGTTTGGTTATTAGATAAAATGTGAACCATTCCTCTTCCTTTTATACATATTTATTCTGTTAGGGTTTATTAAAGAGTTAAAATCTTGTGTAAAAAAAAAAACAAACAAATAAAACTTACAAGTTAAGTTGTTATTTTAAGAAATATCTTTTATGACTTGTTTTTTAAATTATATTTAAATCATTAATGATCTGCACTTGTTATCCTATGTTTGTTTAGTCATTTCTCATAAAATCAGCACAGACAGGACTAACAGATATATGAGGGAAAATCTGTAAAGCTGGTCACACTAAGGATTTTTATCTCTATCTCTATGAAATAACTAAGGCAAGCCTAGTTAAAATCTGAATGCATGCAGTTTATAACACACACTAACATAACCACAGCTTTTTACATTCAGTGGGACTATCATGCACCACAGACTATAGAACACTACATAAATAGCTGTGTCAATGATTTATAGAGATCCTTTCAATAATGTGTATTTGAATTTCAACCTAAATTTCTATCAAAATAACTTTCAGCAGCTTGCTATAGATCAGTGCCTAGAATAAAAGAGTTCCTGATGTTCATTTTTTTCTTCCCAATGGCAATTTTACATGGCTTAGTTTTATAACTGATACAGCTGAAAATTCCTCCTTATTCAGTATTTGAAAATGTCTACATACCGTTTGTTTCAGTCCCAAATGTAATCGTCTTTTAAGTACATCTGTACTACCATCTACTGGAAAGGTGAGTAACTATATATCAGCAGTCACTGCTTCTATCTGGTGCTGAAGCCAGAGTAAAATAATTTTAAAAAGAAAAGGAAAAAAAAAAAAACAGCCATACATTTCTCCCACGAAAATTGCATCTTTGTGTGCACTATAAGTTGTACTGACGCTGGAAATCGCTCACTGCTAATCTTTGGCAGAGATCGGGTTGAGCCAAGGCTGGATAGTTTCCACGACCAACTATTCCAGCCCAGAGCTGAGATATTTTTATCCTCCTCTTTTGATAAGGTGCTGCACATCAATAGTTCTCTTTCCCCTCCCGAGCCGAGCGGAGGGAGGAGAGGGAGGGTGTCAGTGTGCACGATTCCAGGAGGAGAGGGAGGGTGTCAGTGTGCACGATTCCAGCTCGCAGGCAAATGAAGCAGACAGAGCGCTCGGCAGGCACCGTGCACGCCGCTCCCGGGGCTCCTGCGCTCCAGCTGCCAGCTAGGTGTGCTCACAGCCCTGTGCTGCCTTCCCAGGATATCCTGAAACAGCCCTGCCAAGTCTGGCCGATGGTGTTCTTGTTTAACAAGGTGGACAAGAGTCTTTCTGGAGGGAGATGGGGTTACTCTATTTTTATACACACATAACAAGCAGCACGTTTCGCTGAACGACTGTGCTCACACACACACACACACAAACACAAACGCAAACAATCGTAGGAGTTTTGCAAATAATACATCTGGATACCATCAAGGGAACAATCCTCAGCTTCCCTGGCATGCTATCAGCCTCCTAGACTATTACATTGTTTCTGCAGCTGGCCACACACACAGACACACACACACATTGTTGCCTACTTCTTAAATTAAATAATATTGGATACCGATGGCAGCCTTTCCCATTTTTTGTTCTTCAAGAACATGCCCAGGCAGACGCAGGGAGAGATGTGCAGGAGTGTTAAGATAAGTGTACATAAATGAAAAGCAGAGGATGGCAGCAGTGTTACTACTTTCTGGATATGAGGAAATGGCTGTTCTCTGTACATCTATTTTAAATTGTATTTAGAATACTGCGTGAGAACTACTTAAAAGAAGGTTATTGTGTTGCTCTTAGGCACATCAAGGACAGATAAAATAATAATTTTTTCACATAATGTTTAGATGAGGAACTAATAACAGTGTATAGTGTTCTTAACAGATATTATTTCAGCAGATGTAAAGCAATGAGAATGGTTACAGAGAAAACAAACAAAAAAATACATTTGACACGTTAGATCAAACCTGTAACAACTGGGATACTGTTTACCTTTTTCCTTTTGCCTTCTACCAGTGAGTGAAGAAGGAACCTTGGCTCTTATTAGAAAGCCATGCAAGACCCATTGTGCATCCTCAGAAATCAGTCTAGCAGTTCATTTTGTCTCTAAATGTAGGGGTAACTTATTTCCAATAACACAGCATGCAGCCCTTCCAAAACGATGCAGACTGCATCACTGAATGCTTTCCACAAAGGCACCTTAACAACATCAGAACACACGGAGAATAATCTCCCTCAGTTAAAAAAAAAAAAAAAAAA
>VWYP01017653.1:0-30459 GCA_013400435.1 Pycnonotus jocosus | reverse complement strand
AAAAAAAAAAGGAAAAAAGTAATCTGAAGAGGAAAATGGAACAAGATAAGCAAACACACTACTGTCTTTCACATGTTTTGAATAATCCTGCAGGATTTTCACCTGTTTTGCAGTGTGCTATCACGCAGGGAGAGCACACCACTTCACAGTGATTAACATACTTCACTGTTTCATAGCCTTCCTTTGGCTTTAAACCTCATGTTTTCAATCTTCTGTTCTTTGACATGAGTTCTTTCTGTCTCTAACCTGATAATTAGGAACCTTCTCTGATGCTAAAGAAAATGCAGATGGCCATTCAGTGTCTTTACTCCTTTTTACTTTCTCAGCTGTGACATCTACCTCACCCTGTCTTGAATGTCGTGCTTTCCTTTCTCCAAAATGTATTTTACTCTTCTCACTCTCCTCCTTTAGTATATTTAAAATAACTTCTCTGTATTTTTTAGTCCTGCAAGCTATTTTTTTAAAATCATCTTTCTTCATTGACTTTCTTTCTTCCTGTACTAGTCATTCATCTTAGAAAATGTTGCAACATAATCTTTACTTGCACTTGCTAAATTCAGCTGCCTTTAACTTTCATCAGTTTTTTATCATAAAAACCCTATATTCCCTAAGGTTGCAGATAACAGACTCACTGGCAACAGAATTCACAGATGTAATACTGTTCCAACTGATAAAAATCTCTAATATTGTAATTTTTCTTTGACTGTATTATCTGTGCAGGATATGGCTTAAAAATGTGATTTTTTTTTTGCCCTGATGTGATCTATAAAAATGATATCTCTTTCAAATACTCAAGACTCAACTCTGCCCTAAGGCCTACACAATTCTAGCTGTTAATCATGTTGAGGGAAGTGATGGGATGGAACAGTAATTGCCTTCCTTATTTCTTTTTTCTAATTAAACTCTCCATTACCCTCCCTCTAAGTGGGGAAAAAAAATCCCAACAACATATAATTAATAGTTATATCACTTCTTTCCATTATTTACCTCAACATTAGAGCTCTATTTCTCACCTATCCATCTAAAGCACCTTTCAAGACCATGAGATCTGCTTGCCCTCACTGCTTTGTACAGCCAGCACAACCAATCCCTAAACCTAAGGGAGGATGTGGAATACTGATATCATGTAAAGGCAACATCTCCCCACTAGCTCACTGCTGTCAATTAGGCTGAGAACTGCTCTACTTATCCCTTTAATTCAATGTTGGGATGGAGGAAGGGGGAAAATTAAAGAAAGGAAGGGAAGGAAGAACCTGTCATTTTTATATCATTCTGAATGCATGTCTAGTCATAGAGTCATAGTTGGGCTTGTTGCATGTGTTTAATCTGAATCATTTGACAAGACAAATTGTTTGGCTGATCTGCACAGGGGTTTGTAGAGGAATAAACCTAACTGCTGTCTGAGAATGGGATTAATTCCTCTGAGAAATTCCAATATATATGTAAATTTCAACATGCTCCCTTCTACCATGTGAGTAGAAACATGTACAGTAATGTGCAGTTTTCAAATTTCTGACAGCAGTTTGGGGCTGTCCTTCAAACTGTTCACAGATTTTTTTTTTGACCCTATCTTCTAGACCCATACATACACACACAAATATATATATATATATATATCTCTCTCATATATATATATATCTATATCTATCATATATGTATACATATATATATATCTCAGATATAGTTTTAATCTAATATGGGAAAGTGTTAATGTAGCAATGTAAGAACCAGTAAAACCCTAAGTGTTCAGAACATTTCTTCCTTCAGGCGTAGATACAAAATACACCACCACAACCACCAGCATGTTCCACCCACACACAAAAAAAGCAGCACCCTCCAACAACGACCCTCCCCAGCTTAAATACTGTTAAATTCTAAGATGTGATTGTACTCTCTAGTTGAGCAGGGGACCCAGCAGGAGGAACAGTAGCAAAACAACACCTGACACCCACTCCTGGGCTGCTGCTGAATTCATGAATATTGCAGAAACATTTTAGCTTGATAAAAAAGGAGAGTGAGAAAAAATCAAATAAAAGCAGTGAGTAGGAAAAACAGTTCTCTGAGCCATTCACAGTGGGAGGATGAAAACACAGAGAAAGTGAAGAGAGGTCCTTTAAGACTAGAGAACGTTTGAGATTGGAACGTCCTGATTTCACTCTCTCACCATTAAAATCCATTGTTTTTTAAAAATAGCCCATTTATACGGTTGTTTTGTGAAGCATGCATGTAAAAAAGGGGGAAAGCTTCTCTTAAGATTACCTACTTCTGAAGGCTAAATCCATGGTGTGAATTGTTCTTTGCGTGGCAGGTGTGAGTGAGTGGATCCAAGAGTGAAGAGTGCCACCATCAGGGCAAGCGCCAAATGGGAGCTGTTTTTCATGGAGGTTGGTTATCTCCTCCCCTTTCCCAACTTTAAGGTTGGAAAACTGTGAAAACTGTCCAAAATTCTCTTAGCTAACCATACCTGAGCAGTGAAACAAAGCTGGTCGAGTGGGTTACTTACAGAGTAAGTAAGGCAGAGATTTGTCTGAAACCATGTGGTGTTTTTAGGTTTCACATTTTTCTGTTTGTGGTTTGTGGTGTCTTTTGACTCTCACACAATGGCAATTAAATCCTGGACTTACTTACTTGCTTTCTTTCTTTCCTTCCTTCCTTCCTTTCTTCCTTTCCTTCCTTTCCTTCCTTTCCTTCCTTTCCTTCCTTTCCTTCCTTTCCTTTCCTTCCTTCTTTCCTTCCTTCTTTCCTTCTTTCCGTCTTTCCGTCTTTCCTTCTTTCGTTTATTTTTAGTCTTTGGACAAAATTTTCTTTGGTTTCCTTTATTGATAGTAGAGCAAATATTAATCATTCCTCCATTTTTTCTTTATGAAGATCAGACACACATGGCAAAAGCCATCTTAACCTCTGAATTAACAACATGGCAGGCTCATTCTTCACCTCTCATATTAAGACTTCTTGAACTCAGAGGCATATAAACATGTTTTTGTTCTTTCATGAGATAAAAAAAAGACAAAAAAAGTAAATGGATTTAATTTAAAAGTTCATTAAAAGTGATGCATACTGCGACAAACTGAGTAACAAACTAAATTTTGCCTTGGGCAAGAAGCAGAATTTATTTACTTTTCCTCCTTTATCTTCCAACCCTCTTAAGTCAGACTGTGATGGATGAAGTGAAGAGAGTTTCCACGCCAAAATCTGAATTCTCAGCAAATTGACAACAGCTGGTATCATTCCAAATTGGAGATAGGCTATTACTAGAGATCTGTTTATGCCATGAATTTGGTCTTTTTGACTGCTCACAAATGATTTGTGAATTGGTTTTGTTTTTTCGTGTGCATTTATTTGCATTTGATTTTTGTTTGAGATACTGTTAGCCAGGAGAAATGTTAATCATGTGGGAAACTTGTTTATTCCTGTGAGACCTTTGTAGTATTTTTTAGATAACACATCTTACTATTTTCATTCTAAAGAAGAGGTTATTTTATACCTAGCATTCATTCTATAACGTATTTTCTGAGAATATTTTTGGTGGAAGGTGCAAATGATAACAGAGATGTGCAGTGGGAACATCCAACCATCCAAGGGTTTTTTTTTTCCAAAAGTGTGCTCAGCTCGGCTCCTGTAAAAAACATTGCTGCAAAAAACAGCTTGTCTATCAAATGCTTTATGACTGGACAGTACTGAAAGCTAACTGGTCACAACAAGCACAGTAAAAAGACATTTTCTCTGCAAGAACATACATGTAATTCTAATTCAGTTATCTCTTTTGCTTTATCAATTCCTTTCACATTTGTCAGCTTGCTAGACACTACCTGACAGTATCAAAAAAAGAGATAAATTAGTAGATAGGTAAAAGCAAAAGAGCACACCTGTTTCTTCCTTGTATTGTTCCTTCCTGATGGGATGTAGACTCTCTTTTGCTTCATTTTCTTCCAACAGAGATCATTTAAAGAAGTAAATAAGCAGTAAAAATCATCTTTTTTTTTTTTTAATAACTTGCATATTATTCACTCCCTTTATCCTCTTAGCTCATTTTCTGAGGAGCAGGAAGCCCAGACATTTGACTTAATATTCTAAATCTAATTCTTCTCATTTTTGACCAAAAAAAAAAAAAATTGAGAAGAAATGGAAGGCTGAAGCAAATTGTGTTGTTCTATGCTGTTTAGATGATTATATACACAAAAAGAGCCTTGTTGCAGTGACAGGAAAATGAACCTGATCATCTGGAAAATTTTGGTACAGAGGAGAGACCTCCTTCTCTTTCTGCATGTTGCTTGAACCCCACAATATTCTTATTTAGTTCAGGATATTTTGTTCAATGGAGTCATTAAATGTTTGTGTGCCATCTTTATATTTACCACAGCACAGAATTCATACACATCATTCCCAATCATGTTTATTAGGAGAAATAATCCCAGAATAAGTCTTTATCATCAACTAATTTTTTCTTTCTTTCTTTCTTTCTTCTCCCCCTTCAGTCTTGATCAAGAATCAAAGATCTGTTCTCTGTCTAGCTCACCAGAGGTAAAAGATGTCAGAAATCTCAGGAGACATTTGCAAGAAGACAGGTCTGTATCAAAAGTGAATTCTATTAAAAATGTGTTTTAGTTTGTGGAGTTTCACAAGCACATTCTAATCAAAATGGAGTAACTGCTGCACCAAGGCACCATTCAGAGAGAATATACATTCCAATGCAGCCGAGCTTGAGAGGGAAGATTAAAATGATTTCAGGAAGGGATATGCATGATTCAACACTGAGTATAGGAATAATCTTTAGAGAACATGGAAAAGTTACTCTTCTCTGAAATATAATTTCAGCTGCATGCAAAATGCATTAACAGGAGTGAAGAGTGTTGTGATAAAGCTCCATAACACTGAAGCTGCATTTGTTTGCTCCAATGCTCTCTGTGTGACATCAGTATTTACTGCATTACTGGTTTGCATTATGTGCCAGTATGTATGCCTCATTCTGGGTCTTCTCTGAATCCCATTGCTTCCTTCATTTCCCAAGTGCCACAATGCTAGCTGGACTTGTGTTGCCTCTATCCAAGGCTGATAAATTCAGCCATAATAAGTCACCCTCTCTTTTCATTATAGATCCAAAAGGCCTTTCCTAATTAAAATTAATCTATGATTACCAAGGTGCTTAGGACACTAATGTAGTTTTCATCCCCATGGAATCTGCACCCCTTACAACACCCCACTGATAGAGAAATACTTTTATTATTTTCATTTTAAAGACACAGGATTGTAAGACACAGCAAAATGACTTCTCCAAGGTGATAGAGTGAGTCTACAGCAAAACATGGATTTATCCATGTTTTCTAAGCTTTGGGCTAGAAATCTATTGGACAAAAAAATTATCTTCTTTTCAATAACCTACTTTATTCTAAATAGAGGAGGGAAAAAAAACCTTAGAGTAAAGATAATAAATCACACATTTCAAATCTGTATATTACTATATATATATCTACCATACATTTTTTCCCAGTACATTTCTGAAACTTCAAGTGTATCAAGTATCAGACAAGCTTAGATTCAGGTTCTAGTCTTCTCTTTTTTTTTCACTTCCAAATAAAAAATAAAACAAAAGCACAACAGGTCTCCAGCAAACTAGAGAATGACCTGAGTTTTCAAGATTTCAGAGTGGCATTACAGATATTCCTCTCTTTTTCTAGAACTTTCAGCACCCTGAACAAAGAAATAATAATAAACTATTGCAAATATGAAAGCAAGAAGTCTATTGCTTGAATACTCCACTGCATAGTACAGAGAAACATTAAAGCATGACATGTTCATATACCTAAATAGTGGTTGATCAGAGTTCAATGTAGACATCAGAAAGAAAAAGGAAAACAGTATTTACATGTTTTTACTAATTCTCTGGGGTTTTTTTATCCTTTCTGCTTTAAGGGGAAAGTAGACTGAACTTATTTCAGTTTGTCCAAAAAGACTTGTTCTTAAAAGTGTGGTAGAAATGTCTTTCCATTAATTTTACAATTTTTTTTTTTCATGACAGTTATGTAAATGGAAAGATAACAGGACAAGAAAGAGGCAAAATGTTCTTTAAAGCAGGTTGGATACTGCTTGCAAAAATTGTCTAAAACACTCTCTAACAGGCCAGTTTTAATTCTTCTTCTATTTAGTAGGAGCACTTGAGTCCTTCCTCTTAGCATGGTGGTCTTGTTGAAATAATGAAAGATTTGTAAGCGGAAAACAAGAAGGAGTGGATAAAATACACCTTTCTCTTTCAAACTCTAGGGTGTCTTTAACACAAGTGGCAGAAAATCAGAAATTTAATATAAAAGAGAGAAAAAACGTTATGATACAGGTGTTTACAGACCAGTTCCAGAGACAGTCTAGTTTGGGGCCTCCTGCTTTCTCAGATCTTTGACAATCACATGTTTTAATGTGACAGTCACATTTGCACATCAAGGCAAAATGTATGTTTTACAACATTGAGTTCACTACTACATTTTATTGATGTTGATGTTTTAGTGAAATCCCTAACATTATGATAATGAAAATCTATATAAGACTCTATGCTTTGGTAGAAGGGAAGGGATATGTGAGGATATTTTTTCTGGGATATTTATATTCTCTGTTTCTGGCAAAATAATAAATACGTGGTATAAATAATAAAACACTTGGTGTTATTAGAAAACAGAAATATTGCCTTTAAAAAATGAGCAGTTTGGCAATGACATTTGATTTTAGTCTTCCTTTGCTCCTGGACTTGACTTTCCTCCTGGTTTCTCTCCCTCTTTCCCCCCCAGCAGCACCAGGGAATGGGGTTTGCAGTCAGTTCACCACACATTGTCTCTGCTTCTCCTTTTCCTCCTCAGGGAGAGGGCTCCTCACCCCTCCCTCCCACAGGAAACCGCCCTCCAAAGGGTTTTGCTTCCTCTTTTTCGATGCATTATCCAGGAGGCAGCACCCCTGTTGCTGATGGGCCCAGCCTTGGCCAGACCTGGAGCCGGGCTGGCGCTGTCTCCATCGGACCAAGGGGAGGTTCCTGGCAGCTCCCCAAAGAATCCACCCCTCAGGCCCCCAATACCAAACCCTTGCTACAAAACCCAACCCACCCACACTGCAGGAAGTGTTTTCACCACTGTTTTTTGGGTACATTTCAGTACATTCCTGTCTGTACAAGGAAAGTGGTATCCATGGGGAAGAATGAATGGCTGACGACCTTGTGCAGGAGACAGCTCTCTGTCCAGAGCTGCTGGCTGTGTTCAGACCCACTGTATACTGATTGCTCAAGTACCATGGAAAGCATCATGATCTTTTCTTGTTTACTTTCTGTCTTAAAGGGTCCTTTCTGTGGTCCTTTCATTTGCATTGAGTAGGAGCTAAACTTTGGAACACTGAACTGGAAAGTTACCAGAAGCTACATGTTGGAACAGCTAAAGATCTTGGGATTTATCCTTTCTCACAGGATGAGAAGATTAAAATACTCCCTTTTATTTTTTTTCTGCTCATCCCTTCCATTCCCTTCTAAGTAGATTAATGCAGCTATGTGATATGGATATCTGCATTTGTACAAAACATCTCCTATGAACACTTCCTTTGCCAAAAAACTTCAGGTTGCCAAGCACAAAACTTGCGGATCTCAAAGTTACAATTGCCTGAGCAAGTGACAGCAAATTTAACATTGTTGTCTCTCTTGCTGTCATATTAATGAAATAAGAAACAAGCAAGACTATTTTTCAGGTGTGGCTTTGTTTTTCAGCTTCAGAAATCACCCATGAAGAAATTTGGAAGGGGTATCAATATTACTGGCCTAATGTCTATTAATATAAAGGTCTAAGGCTGGACCCTTAGCATCACTTTGGTTTAGGCATTCCACAAATTAAAAGCAAAGCATGAAGTTCAGGTTGTAGCAGCAGCAGCATGTCACAAAGACTTGAAGTAGTTTTTTTCTGATATTCCAAGTGAATGTTTCAGCCACATGGCTGTGAGTGAAAGCCTTGATCATTGCTCAGGTGAGATGATTCCTTCAACAAGTTCTGTTCCTAAGCCTCTTGTAATGCATTGGATATCTCCAGAGCCTCTTATTGAAAAAGCTGCTTTCACTGAGGTAAAATGGGTTTTGCTAATAGCAAACTTTGCAAAACTGCATTTAGCTGGGTTATGGTACTGATAATTGAAACTATAGTCTTCAGTTTTCCTTAGGGAAGCAGAGACATATCTCATCATTGTAATTAAGTCATTATAAATATACATTGATTATTCTGAAACCTGTGGTCTGATATAAAATCCCAGTATTACTGTGCTTGAAAACATCACTTTGACATATTACTTACTATTAAAGTATTGTACTCCAGCAAGATAGTAAACTATTCAGTATAGTACTCTCAAGGGAATGGGGGAAGGAAGGGATATAAAACCAAAACCTTGGTACTGTGTACTCTAGTATTGATTTTAGTAAAATGGTTTAGTGCTTTCTATGAAGGGCTAAAATATTGCCCTGCTTTATTTTGGCCGTGAGAGTCAGACTTTTCATCTGTCTAAATTACTGAGGTTAAATCTAAAATACAATTTAAATAGCGTTTGCAACCCAGCCCTTTTTAAAATGCTTCTGTGGATTGTCAGAAGTTGAGATGCAACAGGCAGAGATGTGAATAGCTGGCAACAAAATTAATAGTATAGGTGGATTTATATTGCATATCATAGAATTGTATATCACAATTTGTATGTTTCATCTGAGAGTTTTGGCAGCTTGTTACTATCTGAACATAAACTCTGTGAGAGAAACTTTTTGCTTTCTGATAACTAGAGAACAAATCAATTCTACTCCTTTTTATTTCCTTAATTCAGCCTTACTGATTTTGCAACACCGTGTTTTCAATTCTCTTGGCAACAAGAGAAATTTCTGTACATTAAAATTCATCTCCTATAAGAAGAGGCCTAGAGCCCTAATGCTGAACAACACTTCAGAGAGAGTTTTAGGATTCAGGTTGTTCTTGGAGTGCTTTTTCTATCTATTTAGAGTCTGACTCTCACCTTCAGGGTCCTTGGCTCATTATGAAGTTGGTGATTTAGCTACTTTTTGGTGCTATGTGAATGAGCATACAACTGCTCTGTAACTTCACTGCCTCACCCATCAGTGACTTTCAGTTACCTTAACCAACACAGTCCATTAAGAATGCTAAAATCAGTCAAATTAATTTGCTTTCAAAGTGTATAATGTAGGAAAGAAAACATGGTGCATTAATTACCACAGCACCACTGTACTGTGCAGTCACCACTACATAGTAGTAGGGCTTGTCAATAGTGCTTTTGTTTATCTTCTGAGCTTGAACAAGAGTTAATTTTACTGTTTTTCAGATGTGTGAAAACTTCTGTAACATACAAGTAGAGTGTAAATGTTCCTCAGGAGGATGCACTTGATCACCTGCTGGGAAATCAGTAATGTGTGATTCTGAGAGTGGCAATATCTCTTAGTGCTGCTTGAAGCCATCCTGTCATTATCCAGAAAAGAAAGCAAGTCTGGCTGGTTGCTTTGCTTCAGCTCTGTGAAATAACAAGACAAGGAGGCACAGAGAAGCAAATTCTATATATTTTAGACTTGCACTCACTGCAACAACAGCTTGAATTATTCTTTTTCCTTCTCTTCTCTGTCTTGTGCTGAAACCAGTAATTGCTTGGTGGCATGAGTTCCTTCTATACAATCCTGTATCATTCCAAAGAGTTGGCCATTTGATAAGCAGAGACACATCTAAGGATCTCAGTCAGGAAGGATATGGGCCACTAAAGCAGAAATCTTAGGGTGTTCTGTCCTGTTTGAGAAAAGGATGGAGGTGAAGGAATAGCTGTAGCATTGATTACCTCAGTCTTGGCAAACTGCAGGGATAGGAAGCCCACAGCCTTTTTGGGTAGTGTGGTCTCCATAGCTTTTTAAGGGAGCAGTTTTATCGCTCTCCCAGGAAGAATGCTTTCCAAATATCCAGCCTAAATTTTCCAAACTATTCTCTGTTGCCATTGGGCCTCATTTCACAGTCAAACTTAACGATCTTAAAGGTGTTTTCCAACCGGAATTTTTCTATGATTCTATGATGTTACCTCCCATCACTACTAGCAAGTATTTATCATTTACAGTTTCTATGAGTTAAATATTTGAGACCAATCCATGCAGATTTTTTTTGCATTTTTGTCAGTGATTTCACTGGCTTCTGATCACACCTATGTACAAATTTTACTGTCTCTGTTTTGGCAGCTTGGACTCAGCAAAATTGAACAACAGCATTTTATGTAATCCATTGAACCATGTCTACTTATAACACTGGCTTTGGTTTGCAGCAAAGGAGGAATTTGAATGTTTCAAACCATACATTTTGCAAATCAGTAGAGGATGACTGATCTTCTTTAGAGGTATATGCATTTTCACTTTTTCGCCTGTCATATGCAATTCTATGGTGGTGGTTTAAAAAAAAAAAAGTTAGCTTCATGGCTAACTAGGTAATCCTACTAAAGTAGTTTAATTCTGTGCTTTTAAAGCTGTATATCATTGTACCTAAATGCTAGGACAGAAATTGCTTAAAATGGTCTTTAGAAAGAAATAGGGTTATTTTCTGGTTTTAGCTGAGCAGCAGCCAGAGATACCCCTAAATCACCAAAAGAGGAGTCTAATGTAGCAAACAGTTAAATGTGACCTTCATTCTAATGATGAATTTAATTCATAGTAATATCCAAAGTGTACTTAGTCCTTCGATCCCGAGTACTGCTTTTATTTTCAGGGGGGCTTTGTTGCTTGATGTCTATTTAATAGTGCTGTTCTCACATTAACTTCAAATTTCTGAGCTTTTCACTCACAGATCTCACTGTTTAGTATTCACTTATTATCTGCAGCAATAATATCAATGCAAACTTAAAGCTGATCTGCGCTAGACAATCCTATTACTTACAGCTGCTTCTTTTTAATTAGTATATAGCATCCTAAGCCAGGTCACTTACAGTTTTGGTAAGTGCACAGAACTGAAGTTTTGGTCTAGTCCACAGAACTGAAGATGGTGGCATCTTTGTAGCTGACTATAAAAAGAGCAAAATGCAGTAGAGAACTAAACAGCTAGCTTCAAAGAACTGGATGGGGAAGATTTTAGGAATGATACTGACAGTGTTCCTACATTAGTATGACTATTGAGAGAAGCTAATTTAATACAGTGGAATTGCATTTGTACAGCGGAATACTGCATCTTATCTCCAGACTTTCTGGAACTCCGGATCCTCATTTGAACAAACTTGACTGTCACATTCATCCTTTCAGAGGTAAATTAATTGAATACTGTATAAACAACTTGGAGCTCTTACGGGAAGTCATAATAAACTTGTTTCTTTAACATGAAGAGGGAAACTTTTAGTTCATCTTTGGAGTGCTGAAGTGAAAAATTAGTAAAATTTTGGAAAAAAATATTTCATCCAAGTAAGCTATTGCTACCATCCCCATAATATGACCAACCTTGTCAGTAAGAGCTTTGCATGCTCCTGAGCTGCTGCAACCCATCCAAGTGATAAGTCATATTTTAACTTTGCTAGAGGCCTGCAGTTTCTGAAAATGATTGAAATCCTTTAGGTTAGAGGGTGCTATATGAACCTTGTGTGCTTAAAAATATTTTTTTCCTGTCACTGAATGCACACATTTTCAGACATGAGGCAAAGATTGCACTGGGAATTTTGCAATACTGTTGGGATGATGTTGCTAGCATCACAGTGGTTATTGAATAATATGCCTACTAAGGAAGACAACTGAGGCCAGAGGTGACCTCAAGGTAAAATTCCAATCAGTTCATTGCAGCTGTTTCTGGGAGCAGGAGACAACCCATTATTTTGAGCTGTACTGTCATTTGCAATACAAGCATGCTCTTTAGTGAATCTTCCTGAAGCTGCTTAGATTCACGTTAAGATTCACAGTCTAGTTTCCTTTGCAGCCCATTTAGGGAGCACCAGCTGCATGTGCAAATCTTCATGCTTTTTATTGGGCTAGAGGCATTTCCCCTTCTTTTTTTATTTTTTTTTCCCTTTGGTTAAACTAATAATTTTTTGATAGGAAGGAGCTCTTATTGCAGTAGAAGAAACAGACATGCTCTTTGTAATGTTCTCATGCAATGAAGAGAAATGAAGAGAAAATGAATGATGGAAAAAAGCTATTACTAGACATTTTCTAATAATTTCTATGCTATATGAAAACTTCACAGATCTTGAAACCCAGAGAAATGTCAATACATTCATTCCTGTCTTTATGTTTGGGGAGGAAATGGTAAACTTAACTCAACAAATCTATTTTCTTTCTCTTCTTTTCCCCATGAAAATAAAATGCATTATCCATTCACCTTAAAAAAGATGTGTCTATTCTCCTAGAAAGATGCCTAAGGAAATGTTCAGTTCCTAGTCTAATTTTTCCCTTTTTTCCCCACAGCAGACAGGCATATTTAAAAGTTATGAGAAAGTGGTTTAGCCTTATATTTTTAAGATACATATTTAGCTATTGCAGTGGAGTGTGCAGGGAGCTGCAAGACTCTTCTTCTTATAGACTTTTCAACATTGCAGCCAGACCTTGCAGGATTATATTTTTCAGCAGAGATAAATTTGTTGATGTTATAAAAATCTCAGTTTACAAGGGGTTCTCAGACAAAATTACAACCACTATCCTTCTGTTAGCTCATCAGTGAGTGGAGGTGCTTTTCATACAGCATCCTAATGCTGAAACCATCACCAAGAGCTGAATTCACATCATCCCTCTGTCTGAGACCTCTTAATCCCGTTTATCCCAGCTGTCCAGAGAACCCTAATTATGCTGATCTGTAGCACAGAGGGAGCTATCTCACCTTTACTTTGTTGAAGTTGTTCCACTTTACTTAAAAGAATCCAAGACCTGTCAGGCAAAGATTACCAGCCTCAGCTGGGCTGTGTACCCTGAGAAAGCTGCCTTGATGCCCAGCCCTTATCTATTCACATTGTGTCTATCTCATGCAAAAATACATTAAATTATTGAACTTCAGTTTCTCTGGAGTGAAAACTTTATCACGAGGCAGGAGTTACGTCTGAAGGGGGCTGGGTCTAAATCATGCAGATTACACAGGTGGTGTTCAGGCATTCACTCTGGAATTCAGGATTACAGCACCAGTTATCCTCTCCTTGAAGTATTAATTCACTGACATTATCTTTCTAGCTATCCTTGATTCATTATTTTCCTGTTAAGCCCGTGATTTTTTATGAAGATAAAAAGAAGAAAAATCCTGATGTAATCCTATAGTAAGCCTTAAGAGGAACAGCATGGGACTTTTTTTATCATGCTCTAAATTCTTGGGAATCAGACTAGCTGCTTTTTTTTGGTTGGTGGTGGTAGTTTTATCATCACTGAAATTGCCATTATTCCAGCTCACAGTAGACGATCCCTTGTGGTTATGAATTGGGAGTAAAAATCTATAGTCACACACTGACAGTGCATATTTTCAGGCAGGAACAGAAAAAGAAAAACAACTTTATACATTATCCTCTAAATTTATTTCACACACACAAAAAAAACCATACAGCTTTAAGCACAGTTCTCTTTAACTTGATTTAACATTTTATACTTCATTTGATAGTCACTGAAACATATTGCATTGTCTCAATGTGGTACTAAATTCTGAGCTGCCATCACCAATAGGACAATCTTAATTTTTCCATCTGTATTATGAGGAGAGGGGGAAACTTAAAAAATGAAGGAAGAATATTGTGCCAAGTTAAGGCTTCAAGAAGATAATTAGGTTTTTACTCTCACTGCTCAGTCAACAATTTGCAACCTGGAGGAGTGAGAATTCAGTCATTGAATAGTGTGTCAACACATCTATCTCATCTTTCACTGTGGCATTATCCTGCTGTTTTTACAATCTCAGAAGTGGACCTACTACTGAAACTTGCTATTGTATGAAAATTAGGATTATTTAATAACAGCATTGTGATTCAAAGTTTTGCCTTGTAATTGCTTTTTTTTTTTTTTTTTTCTGTAAATTTTACATAATGACAATTAGCAGTGCTCAGTCTTCACTTGTAGCAGAAGGGTGTTTGTTTTGTTTGTTGGTTGTTTTGGTTTTTTCTTTGATTATTTGAGGTGGTGAAGTATTGTTTGGGCTTTTTTTGTTTGGGATTCTTTTTGAATGCTTTTTTTTTTTAATGTATTAGTGGGTTATCTAAACTCAGATAACACAGATCCTTCCCACATATTAACAAGATGCATGATGGATTATTTTAAACTTTTCTTTCTTTTTTTAATTTTTATACCAACAATGTTGAAAGATAATTGACTTCCTAGATCTCTGAAATTTATGAGAGTGTTTGTAGGTATTTGTGGGGCAAGGTGCCTTCTCCTAAAATTTACCTTGGAGTGAGAGGCCATTAAGAGCGGAGCTGTAAGCTTCTCCACTGAGGCTAAGCATGGCATCTTTATGATATCCCCAGACACATTCTCAGAGAAAAAAAATATATATATTTTGACCATTAAAAGAGCTGTGACACTGTGGTCACAGCAGTGACAGTGTAGTCACTGGCATGGGAGATGAATGCAGTGAATTCAGGTGAGGGTTCAAACTTTAAAGCAAAAGGGTATAAAAGGGTATAGCATCACCAAGGATGCTATTTTTTGTAGAATACAAACGCAACAGAGCATTTTCCCTTTTCTTAAAGCAGGTGGGTTTTGTGCAGAGGCAGCACTGACAGTCAGAAACTCCCAGGTTTTAATCCCAATTTACATGCAAATTCCATCTGTGATCATCACAGGTGATTCATGCTGCTTATTGTACTTAAATTCTCATTTCCTAAAAGGGACTTGTCAGAAAGTTACTCACTGAAGGGAGTTTTACATCTGAGTCAATGGCCTCTGGAGCAACATATTGAGGGGATACATATTAAGAGTTTATCATGTGGCACAGCAACAGTGCACGTTTTAAACTCATTGGAGGTCCTGCCTCTGCCAAGTGGCCCCTGGCTCCCCACATGTCCCAAGACAGTTTTGAGCATCCCCTGCTTCCCTGTGAACTCTGGTTTCTCTCTAACATTGGGATAATCCAATCAGTCCATGCAACAGAAGGGAGGGAGGGAGAGCAGAGGAAGCACACCTGGAGAATTCGAGTGACTTTAGCCCGTACCCACTTTTGTCCCTTGAAATATTGCCTCTGCTGCGAGGGATTAGCTACCTCAGAGAGTCCTGTCAGGACTGCAAGATTCTGAGCTTGAAAAAGCTGCCCAAATGGAGTGTTTGGCCTTGCCTGAACTCAGACTATTGTTTTGTAATAAAAGTTATAAATTGAACTCCGGCAAACAGTCCTAGTGAATAAATGGCGCAGCTGCTGCAATAGTCTGGGTAGAGGCCTCATAGTTTCTGTCTCAGGAATGTCAGCTAGCACATAACCAGAGGTGTGCACCATTGACATCTTGCACCTTTACTCCTATGTTGCTGGGCCTTTTTCATCTGCTGGCTGCTGTTGGTGTTAGTCTGTGCCTGCGAGAGTATTTTCATTACTGAATACGGGAGGCAGGGGAATTCAGACACCTCCTTCAGAACATAACAAGATTATAAGAGGAGTCATGAGACTGTTACCTCTGTTCATTGTTTGCATTTATTTAGACTTAGTAATGATGAAAATCCCTTTTCCCTGTTCAGTTACTGGGTTCTTAAAGCTGTCAGCTTGCCCTGGTTGGAAACAGAATTTCAATAAAACCCTCCTTGAAAGACTGCAATAAATATTTCTAAGCCAACTTATTGTCATTAAACATTTAGTAAGAAGATTCAGTTTAAAACACTGTGAGTTGGCTAACACTTCATTTAATTAACACTGATTCTGAAAGCACAATATAAATTTTAGTGCTTTTTTTAATCACTCTATATTCCAGTTGCACTGATTCTAAAGCTTATACGATTATAATCATCATTCTCAAAGTAAAAGGTTTTTTTCCCATGTCTTCCATTCCTTAAATTGTTTTTAGATTTCCCAAGGGGCACATATCATACAAGATTATGATGATAAAGGTTTTAAGGCAATTATGTTTCTTTATTTGGAAGCCGAAGTTAATGTTTTTGAAGACTGCATTCCCAAGAGCCCTGGTAAAAAGAGAAGCCATGATGCCCCTCCCTTTACATTTTAGTCGACCACCTGGCACAAAAAAGGAAGAAAGGGTAGCCTATCTTTGTGTGCCACAAGTCAATTTTACACTTAATATATCTGCTTTTGGTTGACTAGAAGATGTCTGTAACAGAACATTAACAAACACTGTAATTTGCTGGGGTCAGCTAGGTCTGTAGCTCTGTGACTCTGAGCCCTCTTAAATTATGCTATCAGCTTTCAAAACCTTATTAGGTTTAACCCATTTCGGCGCCACCAGCTTCTCGGAATCACCAATGCACCTCTAATCAGAAAACCTCAGAGAAACCAATCTGCTGCCATCAGAAACCTCAGTGCAATTTTGAGTATTAATATTTCAGAGAGCATGTAGGAACACATGCTCCCTGCTGAGCACTACAACCAAGGAGGCCACAATAACAGCAGAGATTGATCGCCAGCAAACCCGGCCAGAGAAGCTGCTGTCTCTTGTCTGGCTGTGGGTATGGGAACCAAAGAAAGGAAAATGAAATGGGTTATTTGGCTTGCCATTAATAAATTCCCATAACTGACAAGTGAGACAACACATAGAAGCTGCATCTCTTACAGGAATGGAAAATACTCAAAATGGCATCTAAGCACTCAGATTTTTGCACCATTAACCTATGGATGATGTTATTGATCTGTTTTTTCTTTCTCGTCCCATCTCTGGTGGAAAGACATGCGGCACATCCTCAGACAGGAGCAGCTGTGCATCCCCAGCACAGATCAGGCTGTGCCTGGGCTGGAGGCACAAGTCCCTGGAAAGGTACAGAGTGAGCCAAGGTTTTTACTTGTTGCTTTTGATCTTCTTTTCTGTTAGAGTTGGGATTAAATGCTAGAGAGGGTATTTAATATTCGGAATCAGATGTTTATTAATTCATATTTATGTTACAGTCTCACAAGCTGTGAGTTCTAGCTAACAAAGTGAAAAAATGGCCCCTATCTCTTTTTTTAGAAGGCCTTTTAGGGATAAACTGTCCAATTATGAAGTGACACCTGGATTATTTTCACTTTTAACCCAATAACCAACCACCTGTGGCCTGCAATGTGGATTTTTCTATCCAATTACAAAATACCACCTAGACCCATGAAGAAGAAGGTGAAAAAGAAGGACTAGCCTCTGCCCTAAAACCTCCATTTTCCCTTACATATAGTACTATATTTCTAAAACCTTAAATTCTAAGTTTTCCACCCTGTGATATCACACACTTCTATTCAAACTATACACCCACATTCCCAGTGCTGTCACTCAATTTTGGAATCCTTTTCCAAGGCCTCAGGTCAAATGCAGTGTTTTCTTGAGGGTCAGTGCCTGTCAGCACAGAAAGTCTGGAATTCTCAGTGCCCAGGGTCCCAACAGTTACCCAGGATGAGAAACCCAACATCTCACTTTCAAAGCTGGCCCTGCTCCCCCAGTGGCCATGGTGGCCTTTTATGGAGCAGGGCCACTCCTCAGTCTAGCACTGCTAAACTTTCAGCTCACCGCATTTTAATCAAAATGAGATCTACTGAGAATGTTGGCTATCGTGGCAGAACTTAAATCTTTCTTTTATTTGAAAACAACTCCATAAAATTCTTACAAAATCGGTGTTGTGCTGACTCCTGTGATATCAAGTGAGGTGTTATTTGTGTGGAGCAGGTTATTGAAATAAAGCATCAGCACTTATAGACCCAGCTTTAACTCAGTTATGAATTACATCTGAGAGCTTCCAAAGTAAGAAGCAGATTTAAAAACTACAAAAATAGTCTTTCATTGGGAAAAAATACATCTGTACATATGTAATGCTTTAGAGCTTAGCAGCCTCTTGCATTGCATGCTTTTTTTTTTTTTTTTTTGTGCTAGACAGTAGAAGTTAACAATAATTTTATTTTCTGTTATGAGATCAGCTTAAGGGGCCCTTCAAGACAGTCTCATCTCTCCAGGCTTTTTAAATTTTTTTAAAACTTCCTTCAGGCTAGTGCACAGTACAGCTAGTACACATTGCTCTTGTTCTTTGGGACTTTTGTACATAAACTGTGAAAATAACTGAGTTTCAAATAGAGACATAGCTGTTGGGCTCTGTAGGTTATGGGGACATACAGAAAAAACTAAAATACTAAGTCTACAATTTACATTATAATCTCTAAGCTTAACAAGAGTTATCTTGACTCTAGGGAATCCAGATGTGAGATGTCATCAAAAGTCACTAAATCTTATAAAGCCAACAAAGTTCTACTTTTATTTATTTATTCATTTTTAACTTCCCTGCCCACACACCACTCCTATTCTGATATACATTCTATTTTAAAGAGCAAATTTTGGTGGTTGTCTGTATTTTATGCTTGAGCAGTTGATGCTCTGCCATATCAAAACCTAGATTATTTTTCTTTATTATTCTTCTAGATTTGTAGGGTTTCTTAGACATTCCTCTCACCAGCAATGACTTCCTCCCTGCTATCATATCCTCTTTTACCAATGCTTTTGCATCAAGATACTGTGGTGTGTTCAGTCTTTGACTTAAATCTCTTCCACATTGTGTGATGCATTATCACTATTAGCAGGAGTGGCAGATTTACCCTGATCTAGTAAGGTAGCTGGGAAGTTGAACAGCTTATGCAGGATGTGAGAGACCTCTAGTTCTCAGTCATATCCCTAACACATTTTAGTATTTGCACTTCTTTGCTTCTGAAAACAAATGACTAGAACAATTGAGGGAACTCAACAGAAAAGGAAAAAAAACCAACACTTAAGAACTGCACTAAGTAGTTCAGATTGATGAATTTTGATCAATCAGTAATCTTTTGGGGATTTTTAGACCCATTTTACCTTCTGATCAGTATTTGCATCAGCAGAGATATTTTATTTCACGAGTCAGCGCAAGCAGTGTCATTGCCCTTGCCCAGTCATTTGGCAGGTCATGAATGTTCTGTGTGCTCTCTAAGCACTCCCAGCAGCTCCGAGTTTGAGTCAGCCAATTCCTTGCACATCCTAGAATGACATCCAAGATCAGATTATTTCAATTTTTTTCTTGATGTCTAATTTCCTTTGGAGTTTTCAGAGTGATTGATGGTTCTGATGACTCTTCAGAAAATCACTAATTGGGGGAGGACAGATAGAGACGGTGCTGAAGGCAATCTTGCCCCTGGTACACTGCAGCTGTGTTGGTTACCAAAGAGTGGGAGCAGCCTTGCCCTCACAGCTATGGGAGTGATAAAAGAGTGACTGGGCTGGTTGGGGTAATTTGGGGTCTGCTGGCTGTGCTGTGAGGAGGGGTGAATGGACAGGAGGTAGGGCAAGGGACAGACAGGGTTAAGTGGCCGTGTTGGGACAGGAAGGAGCCAGCTGGAACTGCAGAAGAAGGAAAGAAAGAGCCAGAGTTGTGTGGAGCTGCCCATGAGAGGCTACAGAGAAAAGGTATGAGATAACTCTTAGATAACAAGGTGCTGGAAGCCTTCTCTGGTGTCAGTCGTACCTCTGCCATCAGCTAGTGGCTAAGCAGGTCATTAGGAATGACATGGAAGAAAAGTAGGGACATTGTATAGCAGGAACCAATGTGGAGGAAGCTTAAGGAGACATCAAACATTGCAGGCCAGAAGGTAGGGAGGTTTTATCGTGTGTCCTTCTGTAGCATAACCATGCCAAGTTTGGTGCTGTCTATGGTTCAGGTGTTTTATAACACTCCTACTTTTGAAAAAAAGAAATTATTGAGACTTAAACATTTTGCAAATATTTTTGAAGCTGAATGCTCAAGAACATATTTATTATATGTTTATTGACCCATTTAGCACTTAGTTTGTTAGTGTCTAAAGGAAGAAGCTTTTGGGCAGTAGTTTTTAATGTCAAAATGCAAAACTTTTCATGAAGAGAAGAAAAAAATGACTGCATCAATCAGTAGCTATGACTATTTGACATTGGTACCATTTTGTTAGTTACAAGGGAAAAGTTAAAAACATAAAAAAGGACCTTACTCAAAGAGATCTCCTAATTTTATGGTAGCAATGTCTCTAGCTACATTTTCTTTTTTGGGGATTGGGGGAGACAAAAAAAAATTGATCGAATATTTTTCTAAACAAAGAAATTAACTTCTGGGAATGTATTTAATAATTATGAATATCAAATTGTTTGTCTTACCGCTGATATCACATTTGAAAGGTAAAGTTGTACCTACTAGTGCCGTCCTTCTGGTGAATTGGAAAAGTAGAATTCTGTAGAGGAAAAGAGAAAGTTAATCTTTAATTCCAGAGTTATTCCACAGCATTATGAAGATGGCTATCTTAATGCCAATCTGACAAGAGAAAGAGGTAAAGCTGTCTTAAGGTATTATGATTTTATTTTTTAGAAGGAGGCCGGGAGGGGGTAGTGGCTACAGCGCCTCACTGATCAAAGCTAAATCATCTCCTAATCTTTTATGCATAGATTTTTATGACAAGATTATGGAAATCCCTAGCTCATCCAGTTGTCCAAGGCTAGATCATAGAAATTCTCAAGCACATGAGGAATGTTACTAGCTATGATTATAATCATGGAACTCATTTCTTGAGTGAGTAATCCTCATACAAGCAAGTAAACCATTTTTTAATATTTTTTTCTACCCACCTAAGCACTCTGATCCCATTTTCAGTAATGGGACTGTTGGCATGAATATGGATTAAAAGATCAGAAAAAATGATGAAATATATGAAGTCTCTCATACCTGTTTTCTGGACAAGGCTTAGCATGTCAAATTAATATTTTTTGAGAAACCCATGTCTATTTCCAATCTGATCAGTGTAACTAAAATAATCTTCCTCTGGTATAGACTGCCTTGGTGGTCCTCCAAGAAAGGTCTTAGATGCACCCTCCCTTTCCTTTTTTGCAACTTTAAAAGTCTTTGAAGTAGAAAATATATAGTTAAGAAGAAAAATATTTAAATATAAGAAAGCTCAGTACCACAAGTGTGCACTTGATTACAGGAATGTTGAGGAAACGTTCTCCAGTGTGAGGGGATAGGATGAGGAAGGTACAGAAGTCACTGATGCTTATAGTAATTTCATATTTTCATACACAAAAATTATCTTGATTTTATAGCAAGCTAGAAATTAAACCACTTCTTAAAATAGTCTTGAGGCAGAAATCTTCATGCTGTGTAATAAAATATATTTTTCTCAATTAAGGAAAACATTTGCGTCGCTCTTCTCCTAGCCAAAAAAAAAAGTTGGTATGAGAGAAGCACAATTTTATGCTTCCATGAGAATTCAGGGAAAATTTTATTCAGCTGAATTAAAAATCTAGGCAAGCTTCCCTTTGCCAAAAAGAGGCAAAGGCCTTCTTCCAGGTCTTGCTGGCTCCTGGATGTCAGCATATCTAGAGGATGTGACCTGTGGCGTTAGGTTTTTGGTTTGCCAGGGGTGTCTCATCCAGGAATCCAGTTTCACTTCTAACAGGTTTTTTCTTGATGCTGCTTGGCTTTGTCTTTGCAGAACCAGAGTCAGCAGTGCTGTCTCTTCCATTGGGTTCTCAAAGTCATGATTTTAATGCACATTTCAGTGAATTATATTGTTGGGGTTTTTTCTTGCCCTCCACCTCCTTGCCCTCGTGGTTGTATTTTAACTCCATTTGCTTCCCTAAATACCCTTAGAAACTATTGTGTTAAAGGATGGCAGAGATTTCTTTCCCTACTGATTGGAAGCTGTCTCACTACCTTGCTTCCAGCAATGCAAAACTGATGAAAATCAATAATGACCTGGCACAGTTTTACAGTACATTGTTTTTCTGTCACCTTTGTGTAAGCCACATCTTACCTTTACAATTTCATAATAATATACAGCTGGTTCAGAATGGGTCTGTACTTCACTGGGGGAATGTGGAGAAACTGGTGTCAGTGAACTAATGCTTTTCTGTGGCTTTGTGTAATGCAGTCATTACTTAAAACGTAAAAGCTGCTGTGGTGGTTGCATACTTCCTTCTGAGTTATTAGCACTTTGTACAAGCTGAGCTGTAATTCATGAAAAAAAAAAAAACCAAACCTGATATACTGATGAGCACTCCACATGTGTGGGGCAGTACAGGTGCACACACATGCACAATGCTAATGAAATTTGTGCTTTCTCTCAGCACATCACTTATCAAGGGGGTTTTTTGGTTTGTTTGTTTGTTTTTGCCAAGTGTCAGCATAAATAAGCACTTCTTGCAAAATTGCTTTAATTTCATCAGTGTGACTGCAAGGTTTTGGGCCTCTAGCTGGCTTTTCTGCACCTTGTTCACACATCTCCTCTAATCACAAGTCTGTAAAGTTAACTCTTGTTTACAGAATTTCTTGCCAACTGTTTTTCACAAATTAGTTCCTGTTAACCTGTAGTGAAGTAAACATCCTGATGGAAGCTCATTTTTTACGATGCTTCAGATGCACTTGACTGTTGTTAACTCTGCTTGAAAATCACTCTTATTTGGAGGTCAAAATTATGTGATTTTTAGCTATTGGGACAAAATGTGGGGGATTAAAGGAGTACTTAGCTGCAAATGTGTCTTTTTCGATTTACTAGAAATAAAAGAGCTGAAAAGTGGTGAGGTGGTAGTGGAGAGGTTTTGCTCCTTGTAAATTTTAATAGCTAGTAACCTGCTAATGCATTACTAGGGTCTTACTGCTGGTGTCAACAGGTGATCAACAGTCTCTGTGTATTTGGGAGGATGGAAACATTTATTCATGCATACAGGTTAGTAAATATGCCCCAATTTAATGAGTTGCAAAGCTAGTGTGTAATGAAAAGAAATCATACTTTTCTTTTCACGAGATGAAAAAGATTTCTGGGATGTACCAGTTCTTTTGTTAAACTCATTTTTGAAGGGCTGTTTGTTCTCTTTCTTTCAAAGAAAGCAGGAGTTTTTTGAGGCAATGTATTCAGACTGCAGATAGGCATGATATTATTTGTTGTTGTTTATATGGACAGGTACTCAAAAAATTCTCTTACAAGATCTGGAAGTCAGGAGTACCCCATAAACCTCATGGAGCTTAAATTTATGTTAATTTCTATAAAAATTGGATATTTCTGTATGACAGGTAAATAATAGCAATTTCAGGTAATTTCTGGTATTTTTTTCTCCCCAAAATCAACAAGCTGTCAAGAAAATTATTTTAGATCTCAGGGGATTAGACTTGACAAAATTTTCAAAGCCTTTTTTATACTGTATGCCTCAGTGCCTGACACACTTTCTTTTTTTTTTTTCTTTTTTTTTTTTTTTTTGTTACTGCCTCTTACTTCTAAACTATAAAAATTGTAAGCTCTTTAAAAATATGTCAATACTTGGGGGCATATTAGACTTTTAAAAGGTGTTGTATTTAAATAAGTATGTAGGTATTTACAGTCTGCTCATATTGTTACAACCCAACAGTAGGAGGATGCAAAAAAGTTAAAAAGACCATTCTCTTTTTTTTCTTTCTCTTTAGAGTCTCCTACCCTTTTTCTCCTGTAACTGAAAAGCCTTCTGACAGAGTAGAGGTTAAGGTTCTTGCTTTGTAATTATACTTTATGAAATAGTTGCTTTATGATGTAATACAATATTTAGGATATTATAACTTGCGGTGTGTGTGAGACAACAGTATTTTCTGGTGTGATGATTTTGTTTCATTGATTACATGACCAAATTTTTTTTCTGATAGTTAAACATTTTTGGATGGATATAAGGTTTAAGAGAGCCTAAACTCTTGCCTCCCTTCTCCCAATCAACAAAAGAATATATAGCTATCTCTATTAGTGTAGATTCTGTTAATTATATAGTTAGTTGTATTAGTTAATAACACAGGCATCTGTTAATTACTATTTTTAATGGATTATTCCTGTTTAACTATTCTTTCAGAATAAAGCAGAACAAGAGCTTTATGTCTTTTTGAGGCTTATTGCACATTGTTGACTTGCATTCGCATCAGAGGAAACTGAATTGCGTGTAATACTCCAGCAAAATTGTTCAGTATTATTCAGTATCACCTCAAAAGATAATATAACAAAATTTAGTACCCAGCCAAAGCCTGAATAACTGCTAATGGTATCCTGTCAGAGTGAATCAGAAACTCAATACTGGACAGAGCACTGAGTGTTACTCATTTTCAACATTGCTAGCAGAAATAACAGAACAAATGGGCCGATACAGCACTGTGAGTTTTCTGTGTAATTGGCACCACCTAAAGCTGACCTTTAGGTTTCCAAAGCATAATGTATGTCCTGGGTACACAGCAAGAAGAGAAATAATGAAATTGACAGCCTGGACTCATCACTGAAAAAAATACATAATCCATTTTACATTGTCACATAATTCTTTGAGATTCTGGAAGCCATCCAGAATCCATTTTAGTATTTTCAGACAAATGGGTGACACTTTAATGACCAGCTATTTAAGGTCAACAATTTAAACCAGAGTGGTATACTTGTTCCAAATGAAATTTAATGTTTGAAAAGGAGGTTAGCATTCAGCTGTATATGCAGCATCTGAAAACACAAATTGACACCCTCGAAGGAACATGTCTGCATATGTATCCATTTACATGCACATCTTATAATGTTAATAGTGTCATAAAAGTTGATCAGTTTGATTAAACACGTTTATCATCCTCTAGCAGTGTACACAGGGGCATGTACATTGGTTATAAAATGTTCTGTCTGCTGTGACATATTGAAAGACACATGGCATATATACACCCAAATCACATATAAGACCTTGCTTTTCCTAATTAAAAAACATTGTGGCAAAATTTTGCTCTGGGCGTGTTTTGACTTTTACTGCATATGTTTTTAAAAGATTGTTCCAAATGCTGGTCTGTCGTGTGGTATCATTCTTTATTTCACAACTGAGTCATCACAACAGGCTTTTGTAGGTGTGCTGCCTGCTGAAAACCAGCATCTCAGTCAATACAGCTTATTTAAATGAAAAGAAACCATTAACTGTGTTCGTATCATTTTCAGTATTACACAGAACTGAACCATTGCTTTATTATGTTCCAGCAGTGATATATATATAAAAATACCTAGAGCAGGATGAGGTATAGTTCACAGAATTACAAAGTGCTTTTAACATGAATAAAGCTAAAGATTAAGAGAATTAATTGCAACATTGGATGTAGAGCACTTTGGATTATCTTTCTTGATCATTTGATTGAAAAAACACTTCCTATACATGCTTTAATACAAGATTAGAATAATTACACCTGAATAAATGCCTCAAAAAAACCCTTCATGTGTTTACACTGAGTAAAACAATATGCTAAATTGCTCATGCTTGTGCTTATACTTTCTCCTGCTTGCCACAGCTGTTTTAATGAATAGCTTAATGTGAAGAATGTGTGGAAAAAATGCTGCTATTTCTGAGACTTTTCAGTAATTGTTTTTGTAGATATCAGTCTCAAAAGACAGTTTTAATTGCTCGAGAAATGTAATTATAAAAAGATTTTTTTGGGCCAGTCACCCTATAGATCACATAGCATGTGTCCATTCCTAATTAAAGATCATGGATACAAGTTGAGATGATTCAACAATTACCCAAGTACACTTGCTTAAACTGCCACTACATGCCTGGACAATACAAAATGAGGCAAAGGTGAACAATTCCTCCACCTGCTTCTGCAGGGATGATGCCAGAGTTTCACTCAGAGCCTGGATAAAGGGCAGCCCTGTGGTTGGTATCTCCATGGTCCATCCCTGCTATGCTCACTCAGGCTGAAGGGGCAGTGCTCTGAGCAGAGGGCCAAACCAGGGGACATACAGATGTCCTTTCCAAGCTAGATTATTATCTGATTTTGTCATGATCAGACAAAATTTTTTCCATAAGGCAAAAAAAATCACATTGGTGAATTTGTGTCATACTTCTGATTTTTTTCATTAGTTGCTGTCCAATTAACTCAGAAATTGATACCCCTGCTCAACTGTGCTGCTGGTAGGGCTCTCAAAGGCAGTTCAGCTGGGTTTGCTTATGTGCAAGCCACTAGCTTGTGCCACAGTGACTATCAACCCTTTGTTTTCAGATGTTGAATAGCACTTTTTCTTAGTATTCCATATTTCCTTCACCTGCTTTTACAAATCCAGAATTTCCTTGTGGTATCTTTTTAGCAGTTCACTGTCATCAAACACCTCATTGACTTTCAGAGTCTCCTTCATTCCTGTGGCTTTTTTTGGCAAATAAGAACATTCTCTCATGGGCAGTAGTTTAAGACTAAACATCTCAAAATATTTATTTATTTTCTGACAGAAATAAAGGGACCCCAAATGACCAAAGGGATATTCCATACCTTATGGCATCCTTTCCTTTATATAAAATGTGAGAAAGAAGGAGGAAGGGGGTGGAAATTTGTCTTCCCAACTGTTACATGTGATGGAGCCCTGCTCTCCTGGAGATATCTGAACACCTGTGTGGCCATAGGAAGTAGTGAAAGAATTCCTTGTTTTGTTTGCCTTTGTGTGCTACTTTTACTTTAGCTGTTAACTGTCTTTACCCACAAGTTATCTCACTTTTTGCCCTTCTGATTCTCTCCCAGATCCTGCTGGTGGGGGAGTGAGTGAGCAGCTGCCTGGGGCTTGGCTGCTGGCTGGGGTTAAACCACAGCACACGGGCAGAACACAAATAAAATGCTCCGGTAGACAAACCCATCTGCTCAGGCTGAGTTCTGCATGACCCTCTGTTTTACAGGGAGTCATTCTCAAAGACCTTGTCTCTATTAGAAGGGTACTGCTCTCCAATGGTCCTGTGCTTATGCCCATTTAATTCCTGAATTGCTCAGCTGGTGTGAGGTGGTAAAGAGCTGTGCGTGGAAGTGTGAAGGAGAAGGAGCATGAGGCAGGAGCCACAGCCCTCCCTGGGAGCTCTTCCCTGCCATGAGGACAACAGGCCACATCTTCAGAGCTCTCTAAATAGAGGGGAGGTCCATGATAGGGTGAAGAATGCTAACAAAGGCTTAACAATAAACTATTTACAACTTTCTGCACCTTGATCCAACAAGGAAATGAAGAGGAGAATCTTAAGGGGTCCCTGCCCATTGTACAGGGAACTAGATGATATTTAAGATTCTTTCCAACTCCAACCATTCTATGATTTCTTTTTGTGATGTAAAATGAGTCAGCAGGCAAAAAAAATTGAAAAAAAGACATCAAAGTTCAACTGAGAGATGTTACTATCATCATTCTTCTTAGAGCATTATTATTGGAACAAATGCAATCCCTATTAGTAAATATACAAAGATGATTATAAATATTAAAAAAAAAAAGTTCCTCTGGAATTTTTACAGTAGATCATCTTTTTTTTTTCTTTTTTGGCTTGATGATATACAGTTTGTTTAACCTCTCAATACATAAAGACTCATGGGAAAAAAAAAAAGTATTTACTATATTTGCCATAAGCTCATATCTTCAGTTTTTTATGCCTATTCACAGTGGATGCAAACCAGTGTTAGGCTGTAATTATCTCCTTGTGTGAAACAGTGCTAGAGGTTTATCATTTACACTATGCCTGGCTGTAAATTACAGAGTCAGCCCCAGAACATTCTCCCAAGAGTGGATTGCATGAAGAAATCTTGAGAATGAGGTCATCAAAAAACAGTAAACTCTCAATTCATAATTTCAATGTCAGTGTCTTACTCATCAAGAAAACATCATTTAAAGTTTTTTTCAACTGTCAATGGGGTAAAATTTGAAAGTTAGGGTCTTTATTTGAACTGCTGAAGGAAATTACAAAGAAAGAATGAAATAAGGTTTTCATTGTTTCTTGGTTTGCATCAGCTACAGCAAATTGGCTCTGCAGTTATGTTGCAGTCATGCTTTACAATTAATATTGTTTCACTTGGTGCATATGGAGCTACCTGAGTGCTCTGCTGTCAACATGACTGGAAGTTGTAGAGAGATCCTGGATGTCACAGGAGGTAATGTGTTAGTCTCACTGAATACATCAAGCTCATCACAGGCTGAGGAGCAAGATGGTGCTTAATTACTTAATTATCACCTTTTTTTTTTTGTTCACCCAGACCCTGTTACAATTCCACATTGCTAAAGGATTGCTTAGGGACAGACTGTACCAGGAAAAGTGCAGATGCTGTCCTATGTCAGTGCTGTAATTTCTGTTTTCACTTCTCACCTTATGTTGTGAGAATTAATCATCTTTATTACTCAAAGCACTTTTGGTCTTTGTTTTTATATCATATCTTGGATTTTGTTTTGAACAGTTCTGGTTTTTAGAAAAGGGACTTTGCCACTCAACAGGTACTGATGTAGAATTTTGCACTGAATTCAATGGTAACTTGTCCATGGGTAAATCTTGCTGCTGTTCCAATCTCTCTCTGAATATAGAAAAATGATGTCAGTATCGCAGAGTTAAGTAACATGCCCATACAGAAGGTGAGCAGTTCTGCTTTTGGGAATTACACTGAGGATGAAGCAATTTGAAGACTTCTTGAGGAAATTAGCTACAATTAAACATTTTAGTAGTTAGGGTGGAAGTGGTTGTGAGAGCTTAGATAACATATCTAGATAAATAAAAGCTTTAGAACAATAAAAATTGGATTAAAACCAATCTATTAAGTTAGTATTATTAGCTAAAGTTAGTATTTGTTACTTGGTGTAGGAAGAATCTTGTGAGGAAAACTTACCTGGAACAAAATAACACAGGGTCATGGGGCAGTTTTGGAAAGAGAGCATCCTAAAAGCAAACTAGTGGCCTGTTTGGTGTTGAAAAGAACAGAAAGATACCCAACATATGTCAGCTACCAGGGCTTTTTGGTGACCTGAAAATCAAAACATAATTGCAGAGGAACATGGAAGTAGGTATTGTTGAGAATGGATATAAAATTATAACATTAAAAATTTTTTATAAATATTATTAAGATTTATGGAAATATTCTGAAATAATATTTAAAGCCAGGGGAAGCTGAAGGAAGTTATGGTTCCAGTGCCTACCCAAGTGAATAAGGAAATAGTGGGTGAAAAATATGAGGTTGAAACTTTTTATGTTTTTCTTTCTAATTTTTAAGTTATTGGTGATCATGTGGTCACTGGTATGATCATAGAAAAATGTCTGTTAGGGCAATGAAAGTAATAGATCTAGACTATTTAAATAAACTATGTATCTAGATCAAGATAATGCCATGAAAATTGTAGTGGGCTGAGGAGTTACCTGAAAAAAAATCTCTGAATTCTTAATAATTGAAAATTATCATGGGTTCATAATATTTTACATGAATGGAAGTCATCTAGTGCATTTAGAAAGGTTAAAATTCAGAACAAGTTAGATTAATGCTGATAACAAGGCAAACTTTGAAATAACTTCTGTGAGTGAAAATAAAGTTTATATTGGAGATGTCACCGATATAGAGTACACTTTTCATCCACAAATGGAAATTTTCCTCTATTATAAGAACACATAGGTTTTATGGAGTGATTTTGACAAAAAAAACCCCCACAAATTTTCCTTTGTATTTGTTCATCTGTAATGAAGCACAGTAGAGAAGTCAGTTTTGTTAACGAAGTTGCCACTCACTGGTGTTAATGGTATCTCAATCAAGGTGAGACATTGCACCAGGTGGTGGAGAACAGGAAGTGTAGAAAGGAAAGCCTGTTCTCCTTGACCCCTGTACTGCAGTAGTTCCACCTCTTCCTTTATTCCCTTTGAAGTCCATTTCCCCAGTTATCCTTTCTCAGCCTTTTTCAGGGCTTGTCCTTTTGTTCCTTAATGAAGGGTACTTCCTTTGCCTGGTTAGCAAGAATATTTGTTGTCATTAGGAGCCCACAAGACACATCTGGCTGTTGAAGTCACACTTGACTTTTCATGTTGGAAACATTTAATATGTGGGTATTTTCCCTGTATCATTTTTCCAGGCTCCTACTGATTTTTCAGCAAATGTGTAGAAACTTGGTCTTTTTGATATCTCTATCCTTCTCTCAACCTGGGTTAAAATTGACCAATAAATCATAGCATTCTAGGGAAAATGAGCACAGAATGCAGTTCCAGAAAAGTTTTAGGGAAACTGGCTTTAAAACTGTAAGAAGCATCAATCCTGCAGCTCTGTTTTAAAACTGGTGGCAGAAAATACAGAGAAGTCACATAATTTCAATTCACTGGTTAGAAGTTGACAGATGAAAAAGTTTTGCAAGTCTACAGCTAAAAATCTAAGTCAAAGCTGAGACCTGAACCATGTGAAGATGTGTGATTGATAAATAGAGTGTACAAAGAAGTGTAGCAGATTAATACCTGGTTTTCCTGTAGGAGATTGATTGTGCTTGAGAAGAAGATGATTCAGTTCTTTGAAACAAAATCTGATTCCATTTGTGTGAACTTAAAACAAAAATGTTTTATTAGTTGTTCAAAGCAGGAAGGCTAAAGCAGTATATTCAAAGCAAAGAGAGTGTTTTACCTGTT
>VWYP01017651.1:182639-217654 GCA_013400435.1 Pycnonotus jocosus | reverse complement strand
GCCCTGGGTTCTGACAGGTTGGGATCTCTCCCAGCCATTCCCAGGGTTTTTGCATGTCCCACCACTCCAGTGCAGCAATATCCACACAGGGTCCTAACAGCCACCACACGGCTCTGCCTTGTGCCAGGCTCTGACTGTGGGCTGGGTCAAACCTGCTACAGCATCTCCTCAGCAGCAGCTCTGTGCCAGAGGTGACTGGGGATATGAGGAGGGTCAGGGGTACAGATCTTTGCTCAGGAGAGGTCAGAGGGGAAAGAAGAACCTGATGGCTGCACATGAGCCAGCCTGGGATCAGACTACCTACCTCTCTTCCCTTGTCCAGGCATTAATATCCCCCCTGGAATCTTGGAGGGCTGCAACCCCTGCCTGGACAGCTATTCCAGAGACTCAGTCATCCTCTGGCAAACCAAAGCTTCAGATCCATGCCACTTAGTCTCTCTTGCCATTGCCCTCACAGATGCTTGTTGCCAAGCTGGATCCTGATCTCTGCTAATTAATAAAGTGTCTGCTTTATTAGTTCTTGTAAGCCATCTATCACATCCTGCCTGGGCTTGCTCCCCCACTGGTGTGGATGAAGACCTCTGCTGCAGAGGCATGTGTATTACTGCCTCAATTCTTTAGGGATTCAGTCTCTTATTTAAAATCCATCTTTCCTTTTTCTAGACCTGCAATTTTTGCTCCAAGCCTTCCCTTTATCATTTTTAGTAGTCAATGTAGCTTCAACTTTCCACAAAGCCCATTGCCAACAACCTCAATAAGTCCTGAATTTAGTGCTCTCCTGGCACTGTAAATGTTTTTTCTGCTTCCTCTGGAGCACTTTTCACTTTTCACCCATGCAGTTCACCAGCTGCTCTGGCTAGGCTCATACTGAATGACTCAGATCCTAAACTTTGCTGTGTCTCTCTTCTCCCTGGGAGCAACCTTGTTTGTACCTGATTTGTGGTGCCTGGCACAGGAGCCCCAGAGAGAAATGAGCCTCCCCCTGGGGTCACTGTTTGCATGTGCAAGGAGGTGCTGCAAGCAGGACACACAGACCTGTGCAGAACAAAGCTTGTATTTGGTAGTGATCACGAGCTGCCCAGCTGAACACAGGGAGCTACCACTCCCCACAGAGCACCCAGGACTTTTGCTGCTGCACAGCCACCACCTCAGGGGGGAGTTGGTCCAGGGCACATCCTCCATGGTGATGAGTTTCTTTATTTCGCCTCCCTTTCTGCTTCTTGAATGTTTTATACCTTCCTGTGGTAGGGCTTTTCTCACAAACCCTTGAGCTGGTAGTGGTGCCATCGCAGCTGCCCTGTGTGCCTGTGGTGTCACCTTTGTGGCCTTTCCTGGCTCTGTTCTGCAGATGTTCTAAGGCTTCCTGGTAACTCTAATAGCCACAGTAACTCAAGCCACAGCCACACAGCCACAAAGGTTGTATCAGAGCTGGGCTCAGGGGCCTTAGGCGCAGACAATTGGCCCCTGAGGCGTTAAGAAGATGACAACTGGGATTGCAGACAGAGGTTTACATCCCCAGCTGCTGCTGGAGACACTGCAGCAGCTGAAGTGGAGGGACGTCAGGACCACAACATCTCATTCCTGAGTCCAGCACCATCAGTTCTGGGACAAGGTGGTGTGGTCCACCATGCAAGTTGTAACACTGAGCAGAGACCCACACTGGTGAGCACTAGGAATGTCATTAAGATTTTACCCTCCTCCACAGAACAGAAAGGTTTCCTCTGAGCAAAAGAACTGGCAGTAATTGCACTGTATCAGCAGGATGTTTCAGCATCAGTGATTATAGGAGTGCAGTAAATAACAGGACTGAGCTGCAATGGTGCAGAGAGAACTGGAAGTTGTTAGTTTTGTCTGTGTATGCAGGCTGGGACATCACTTTCGTAGCCATAAATCAGGCCCATCTGTATGATTTACCTTCTCCTCCTACTGTCTCCCTTCATTAAGGGAAATCAGTCATCCCACTGCTCTATGATTTATGGCTTTATGTTTAGCTGGGAATGTGTTACAAAGCAAAAAGTTGAAGTTTTGATGTATTAGTAAAACCAAACTTGTCTGCCTGGGGTGAGATTGGATGAATTTAGTTTCCTCTTGGGTAAATTCTGATGGATTATAAAAATTTCTGTCCTCCCCTCTTCTTCTTTTCTTCTCCTCTCGACTCACACCTGGTTACAAAGAAAGGCCTTGAAATAGGTGATGGACCAGGCTCAGATGTTTCCCAATCTGTCAGCCTGTTCTGGTGCTCCTTGACCTACATCCTGCAATTACCTTTGAAGTGACACTTCAGTGCTCTGTGGCAGCTCTGCATGAAGCCATGGATGGATGGACAGATGGACAGATGGTCAGACGGATGGACGGATGGGAGGATGGATGGATGAAACAAGCTTAAGAACTCAGCCCCATCCCAGACTGCCCTGATGGCCTCCAGCTGAGTATGGCCTGCATCAGCCGTGGCCAACTGAGAGTTCAGTGACTCCAAGGATGGAGATGTCATCATCTAGCTGGCTGAGCAGCAGTAGATGGTCTGGTCTGTCTTTATTCTTCACCAGGTTCATCCAAAAGAAAAAAGGTTCATCCAAAGAAAATCTGACCAATGCAGGAGACGTTGTGCTGGGGGGAAATGGAAAAGGAGTTTCTCATTGAAGTGAAGGCCCAAGTCACAGCCTGTGGAGAGCTGCAGTCCAAGCCTGCTGGATTACCCCACACCCCATGTGTTCTTTGCTCTAAACATGGTCATTGGGTTTTATTTTTGTGTTGGAGGAACAGGCCAAGGGGCAGGTATGGTTCTGCCATGGCACTGTTGTCTCTTTCAGAAATGGAGCCATCGTCTCTTCCCATCACATCCCTTAAACTGCGCTGGTTAACCCTAGGCAACCCCCCAGATTGTTCTTCATGTACCTCATCATTTTCCTTGGCTCTGGTTTACAGAGCCTCATAACTATTCCATAGGGGCACCTGGGAAGGAGAGGAAGAGGATTTGCCTGCCACCTCAGGCAGGAACCTGCCTCCATTCCCCTGTGTCTCTTAGGTCCCCTCCTGCCTGCTGGGGAGAGGATAGGGAATGTCCTATGTCCTGAGGTGCAGTTGGCTGGTACTCTGCCTCAGAGTGCCTGGGATGCTCCACAAGGGACAGAGCATCCATTGATATTAGCACTCTGTGTGGTCAGACCAAGCTACAACTTTGTGAATGTGGAAAATCCTACATTGCCTCCTGCTAAAAAAGACAGAAAACAATGTTTGTCCAAACCTTGCCTCCTCAGCCACAGTTCATGCCCCAGCCACTGCAGCACAAGGTTTTACTTTATTTTCTCTTATATGACTCAGAAAGAAATAATAATAATAATAAATTCTCAATACCTGAGGGAGAAGATCGGGTGAATGAAATATGAGGCATTTGTAAATTCAGCAGAGCATAATGACAGCTGGACCCTGTCTGTCCAGGCGGAGCACCCTACCCATGCAAAGCATGTTCAGAGCAGGAGGAAAAGCACTGGGATGAAAGCTGAGCATAGTGATGGGACTGCTGTCTCAGATGACCAGGGAGGGGCATACAGTGAGCCAAGGACATGTGTAAGCAGGGTCAAGAGGTCTGCAGTCCCTGGGCAAGCAGTAACTGTCCAACACGTTCCCCTCACACAGTAACACAGGTATTTAGCTGTCGAACAGCGAGGATCTTTCTTGTTACAGCCTTATTCAGCCTCACTGACCAGGCAAGCTGCAGCAGCCCTCAGCTCATCTGATGCTTCTCTCCAGAGCTGTGGCAGGTCCCTCTGGATGGTTGGTCTCCATGCTGTGCTCCTCAGGCTTGCCCCCAGCCTGGAGCTCTCCACTGCACTGCTGAGCTTTGTACCCACATGCGCAGTGTCCAGTGCCCAGCCCTGGGCACATGGGTGGTGGAAGGCCCATGCAGACCTGGCTGCTGAGACCAATTCCTGGTCCCGGGATTCTCAGGTACCCTCTGGCAAAACAACCACCACTCCTAATACCTTCTGCCAGAATAGGATCTGCTGTACCTGTCAGCTAAACTCAGAGAAAAGGCATCCCTAGGCTACTTAGGAAAAGCAGAGGAGCTGCCAGTCTGTCACTGAAAACACCTTAAAAGAAACAGGGTTGAAAAGCTGCCAGTATTGACTTTATACAGCTGCATAGCTGAGAAAGGAAGAATGCTGAGCTTGAAACAAAACCACAGCATTATCATGTTCTCTTTGAACATATGTCTGTGGTACTCTATGGAAGCACTTGCTTGATTTATTGTTTAGGGTTTAATTTTTTCTAAACCTTGTATTTAAGCTTCATTCTTTTTGTCCTTTTCTTTTTTAAGTCAACCAACCAGATCATCAAAAGAAGACACTGGAAAAGTAAAATTCCCCTGTGGAGTTTTCAGTGTTGGAACCTCTAAATACTGCTGAGGACCACATATACTGGCATTACAATGCATCATATTAAATAAGCTGTTTGCATCAAGGGATTCTGAAAACAGAGCAGCAGATATTACTAGATATATTTTGCCTGTTTCTTTATCAAAAAGCAAGTGTAGAGCCTGGGTCTGTAACATAAACTACACTATCTAGGAGACTATTGTTTCTGTTAACGTGAAACTGACAATTGCTTATCTCATTTGTGCCATTTCATCACAGTACCAAATTTTAAGACTAGGAAATTCTAAGTTGCTGTTCTAAAGTTCCTATCTCTATTCCAAGCAGCACATGTGATAGCCAATGAGCACTTCAGCTGAGTGACCTGTCATTTTCATGTAATTTGTATTTACTCAAATCATTCTTGCCTAAACAATCCTTTCATGCATGTCCATGTGGCAAGAGCCAAGTAGGAACAATTCTTCTGATGGGGTTTTCAAGTAACAAAGTTATTTATTTAGTCCAGGTGTTATGTTAAAGCAAGTACTTCCAAAAAGTCTCAGCCCCTTGAGACAAAAGATATTAAGTAGTTTGCTATCTTTTCTCCTGATCTTGTTAACAACTGCCACTTTATTTTACCGCTAAAAGCAATGCTGTGGGGAATGATTTGTGTGGCAACATGTTGTGGTTTAACCTCAGGCCGCAACCAAGTCCCACAAAACCACTCACTCACTCCTCCTGTGTTGGGATTGGAGAGAGAATTGGAAGAGTAAAAGTGAAAAAACTTGTGGGTTGAAATAAAGACATTTTAATAGGTAAAGCAAAAACCACACAAGGAGTGAAGCAAGGAATTAATTCAGCACTCCCCATGGTCAGGAGTGTTCAGCAATCTCCAGGGCGCCATCACATGTAACGGTGACTTGAGGACACAAATGCCATCACTGAGAACGTCCCCACCTCCCTTCCTTCTTCCCCCAGATTTTATATGCTGAGTATGATGCCGTATGGTATGGGATATCCATCAGGTCATCTGGGGTCAGCTGTGTCCCCTCCTGCCTCCTTGTGCACCCCTAGCATCCTTGTTGGTGGGATGGGGTGAGGGACAAAAAACGCCTTGACTTTATTTTAAGCCTGCTGGTTAGTAACTAAAACATCTCTATGTTATCAACACTGTTTCCAGCACAAATGCAAAATATAGCCCCACACCAACTATGAAAAATTAACTCTATCCCAGCCAGAATCAGTACGTTCTCCACCCATACCATTTATGTCATGCTTGTGTCCCACACTATCCAATACATCCTTAGTAAGAACACACCTGCCTTCCCATCCTTTGTTAGACAGATCTTATTCCCCTGGTCTATGGACCATCCTACAAAACACATGTTAAATATCCACAGATATCCACTGTGCTAATTTAGTTTATGAGTTTGGGCTCCATCTCTTTTGGTGGTCACTCAAAGCAGAAGGGTTGCATGGAGTTAATTGGGCACCAAAGTCAGCTAAGGCCAGGTCACTGATGCACTTGCACTGCTCCTTGCAAGGCTTTCCTGCACTCATCTAGAGGTTTCCTGTTGATGATAAGCAGCACAGCACTACAGTGAACAGTGAAAGCAAAAAGCAGCCACCAAGGAGCAGTGGGCCCTAATTTACAGCCTTGCAAGCAAGCCCCATGGCAAGTGCTGGAGCTGTCAATTAATAGCTGAACAGCAAGAACAGTGATTAATTCACTCTAGCACATTCCAAACAAACCTGTCATTATCTTGAACTCTTTGAGCCCCATGTTGGGAGCCAAAAAGGACTGTTATGGTTTGAACCTAGCTGGCAGCTAAGCACCATGCACCCACTCACTCGCTCACTTTGCGTCAGGATCGGGAAGAGAACTGGAAGAATAAAAGTGAAGAAAACTCCTGGGTTCATATAAGGGCAGCTTAGCAGGTAAAGCAAAAATTAATTCCATCCCAGACAAAACTAGCACACAACAAATACAGATTAGATGACTGAAATAACAATTTTTTGAAATGGGGTCATTGTAGGTGTCAGCCCTTAAAAAGCTTTCAGCTCAGCAAAAATACAGCTAGAAGAAACAAGCTGCTTCTTAGGCCCATGTCATTCAATGTAAGTGAATGAATTGTGAATAGGATGACATATGCAGCAGCTATAGTTTCACCAAGAAAAGATTAAAGTGATTTTGCTTGTTGGAAAAATGTTCAACTTGAATTCATGGCATTTCTGTAAAGTTACAATGCTTGGGCTTACTCAGGAGGATTGCTTTGGGTAGCAACCAAGTGTAAGCCTTAAAGTAAAGTAAAGTAAACTGTAAAGTAATGTAAAGTAATATAAAAACTATACTGTAAAATAATGCTGCTGTAATGTTGAAAATGGTGTGAGGTATGTGAGAGACATACATGTGAGGTTAACCTATAAAATTCAGGTGCTGTAGTACTGAAACAAAAACTAGAACAGGGAAGGTTTGGAGGGGGGGGGAAGAATATGTGAAGGTGAAAGTTTATGCGTAGAAAGTAAATATATCTATGTTTTGATATGTTTCTAAATCTTCCCCTTAGCTTGCCACTGCAGTTACATCTTACGTTGCTATGCCATGTTAGAAATCTAGAGAGTACTAGCATGCCATGACAGGTCATGAGCTGAAATTGGTCTCGTGGATATGTTTTTTGCCTTGATGGAGAGCAACTGCTTTGACTAAAAATGCAGGAGTATTAACTCGTGTCTGCTCATGTTCTGTTGTGGGAACATAAGGCCTCCTAAAGGAAAATACTCTCTGCTCTTTTGAATAACCCATCTCTTTCTCCATGCACCACAGACATCTTAAATATTCCCTGTCCTCACCAGTCAGAAGTTTGGCCTAAAACCCACAGCTCTCAGGCCCCTGTTACTCCCACCATCTTTTGAGAGGGCTGGGTCACTACAGCCAGCTATTCAGCTTCTTTCCCTTTCCCTTCACTGTTGGTTATTTCAGTCAAAGTTTTATACCCAAGTATCACTGAGGATCTGTTCCCAAACACCCAGATGTGTCTTGAAAACGAGAGTGGGATGTTCAAAACATTGAAACATGCAGAGGATAACCATTCATTTTCCTCATTAAAAATTTTAAATCCTACTCAATTCAATGTGAGTATAGACTTTAAAATCATTGTGCTTTAAATCATGAGTTTGCACTTCTGGAAAATCAGATGCTCTTTTTTATTTCTGCCTGAGATGGGGGACTTCGTTCTTCTCCTTCCCTTTTTTTGTTTTCTTATTTTACTTTATATCTTCTTATTTCAGAGATCCTTAGTCCTGTTGCATTTTCTGGGGAGTGCATGTTCTGGTGTAATAATGCTGCCTGATGTCTGGACCAAAGCTTAAGCTAAACCAAACTTTTGCATTTGACATTATGAGGCTCCTGATCTAGGTACTATTTTAATCCCAGTGTTGCTTTCATTTTGTCATTGAGGGAGAGAAAGAATCATTAGGAATCATTAGGACTCTCAGGAATCTAGAAAAAACCCACCATAAAGCTTTTTGCAAGGCATAACATTTGTTTTAAAGAAAAGGAAATCCTGGCATGGCAAAACTGTGATTAAAATACCATGAAAAGGCTTTAATCAACATCAGAGATGCCATGGCTATCTCTTGCTTTAATGATCATTGATTAATTATCATATGGAGCTTATGCTGAATTTTTTTTGACAAGTTAGAAATTCTGCCTCAGGCTACCAGGCACTGCACTCCCAAGTGCTGCACACAATGGACGTGTGCTAAACAGGATTTGGTTCAAAATACTGAAAGCAAGCCAAAGCAACTGCAGATGCTTCCTCTGTCTAGGGCCATCATCTGCAGGAGGAAAGTAGAGGTTTTCAATTGCCCCACAGCACAGTTCTACAGGGAGGTTGTGCAAGAGTTATGTGGTAGGCACAGGAGACACGCTTTAATTCTAGAGTCTCTTGCCTCCTTGGTTAAGTTAAACATCCCTGCATCTGATTTGTGGCACCTTGCTTTTGGGTGACTGACAGTGCATGCAAGTAATGCAGTAGTAGATACATTTGTGTGCATTGAGGCACCTCTCAAGCAGTAGAAGAGAAGAGCTCAGAGAGACAGGTGCCATGTCTGAAAGATCTTGTGGAGCCTGTGATGCAAACCTTTCACAGCTTGTTCAGAAGTTCATTAAATTGTCAGCATTTTCTCTCCTGATTCGTCAGTGATATTTTGCTTTACAACACTACTTAAAGTTTTGCAAAGTTTTCCAAATGAAATCAGAAAAAATCATATGCCAAAATGAAATATTAATCTGAAAAATTGTGAGTGCAACTTACTTACACATCCAGAGAGCTGAGAGCTAAGAGCTATGCCTAGTCTTTAGCCGTATAGATTTGTCCTCATTACCATAAAACTTAGAAAAGTCTCAAATTCTAATTCTGTAAACCATTTTTAGCCCTGTTAATATCAACAAAAGTTCTTCTGTTTTCTTACCATGTAGTTATAATGGGCAATAAACCTTTAACCTTTAATTTTAAATGGGCATAGTTCAAGCTGTAGTTCTGTTCTTTCAAGTATTTTAGCAAAGGTTATTGTCTCAATGTGGCATGTTCCCCTGGCTGCATCTCCTCAGTAATCTTTCTCTCATAAGAAATAAGATCTTAAGTACTTCATGTATATAAAAACTCTGTTAATTCATTTTGGCATATTAAAAATAGATCATGAAGAAAGTTAAACTCTTCCTTCCTCTGTTGTAATCTGAATTATTCTATCTCTGCATTTACCACTGAGCAATGATCCTTTTTTTTCCCTTAGGGCATTTTTGGTTTCTCTGTGATGATCTTTTTCTGATGGCAAAATACAATACCTTTTCGAAGAGCAGGTCATTTCGAGGGCACACAGACTACCTTTATGTTATTATACTTGGGTACATATTTCTTTTGTCATTGGGATTTACAGCATAGCTAATATTTCTCCATGTTTGGTCTTAAGTCACTGCACAAATCTGCGTGCTACTTTGCCATGAAGAACAGAATAAGTGTTTGTTCCTGAGGCTGCCCAGCTCAGCTCTTTCTAGTTGGTGTTAATCAGAGCTACACAGTGGTCCATAGGTAACTTGGGACATGCTTAACACCCCACGGTTCCAGACTGAGAAAGTGCAACAATTTGTGAGCCTAAAAGCACCGTGAGTTTTTCAGCAGGGAGGTGTTAGCTGGCACAGACGTGCATGGTGCTGTCTCCCTCCTGCCAGCAACTTATCAGTTACTCAATATGGACCAAGACCTTCCTCATATAAAAACTTCAGAAGTTTCATGCAAGCACCTTATTCAAATATCATCAATATTTCAGTGAGTACTGCTGAAAACACTTCAGTCTGACAGACGGTCACAGGACAACAGGGTGAGAACCCCTTTGTCCAGAGCAAAAATTACAGTTCCCCCCCCTTCTATGTCTGAGTAACCCAATCACCTCAATTAGTTTAATGTGCCTCTGAGAAGGTTATTTGTCACTTAGAGCAATTTATCCTCAGGTGCTCACTGTCTACTCCAGTAATTTGCTGTTAATTACTTGTTTACTTATATAATGTTGCTAATAAAGGGCATGTGGAGGAATCTAATTTAGTTTCCTAAATAAAAGCCATCTGCTTGGCCATATTTACCCTTACTAATTCCTGTTTTCATAGCTATAGGGTTGTTAAAGACTTTGGCTGTTGCTACCATAACCTTTTTATTAAAATCCATATGTTTAACAAGGTAATAAAGATGTACTGAGCACTCCTGGTGCATCGGGTTTAGCTCAGAGAACCATAGAATAGTCTGGGTTGGAAGGGACCTAAAAGATCATTTATTTCCAACACTCCTGCCATGGGCAGGGATTCCTTCCACTAGACCTGATTGCTCAGTTACATTCATCCTGGCCTTGAACACTTTCAGAGATGGGGCATCCACAGCTTCTCCAGACAATCTGTGCTAGTGCCTCACCTCTTACACAGTAAATAATTTCCTTCTAATATCTAATCCAAATCTACATGATTCAGATTAGAGCCATCACCCTTTGTCCTAACATGTCTGCAAAAAGTACCTCTTCATCTCTCCTGCAAGCCCCATTTGAGTACTGGAAGATTGCTTGAAGGTCTCCCTGAAGCCTTTTCTTCTCCAGGTGAACATTCTCAACTCTCTCAGCCTTTTCTCATTGGAGAGAAGTTCCATTTCTCTGATAATTTTTGTGTCCATCCTCTGGACTTGTTCCAACAGGTCCATGTTTCCTTATGCTGGAGATGCCAGAGCTGGACACAATACTCCAGACGGGACCTCAAGAGAGCAGAGTAGAGGGAAAGTATCAGCTTCCTCACCCTGCTGGCCATATATCTGTTGAAGCAGACCAGGAAACATTTTACTCTCTGAGCTGTGAGTGCATGTTGCTGGCTCATGTTGAGCTTCACATTAACCAATGCCCCCAAGTCCTTCTCCTCAGGGAGAAGTTGTTACTTTACATCCATACTTGTATCCATCAGGTTAGATCAGCATTTTCTTCCCAAAGTCGTCTTCTATGTATCAATAGAGAATAGAGACCTCTGAAGATGTAAGAAACCAAGAAAACAGACCAATGCTTCCAATATTCTGCTTTTCTACAACATTTTCTTAGTTTACAGTATTTATGCTTAAATATTGGTTTATTGATCTTCATAATTTTGGGTTTATTTCCTGAAAGAACATGCCCTTCTCTTCTCAGGGAGCCACTGCTGTTTGGCTGCTGCTTTTTGATGAGATTTATCCAGGCAGTTGATGACCTTTCCAATACCCCCTATTGATTCTCTGGAATGGCTCGGCCTGGCAAGGGTAAAATATCTACAGTCTTTTAGGATCTCTTGTACTTGTTTGTTTACCTGGTTATGCAATGCACTTATAGACTGCCTGGCTGATTGATTTATTGCTGCTTTGTACTGCTGCTGGCATCCTTCTGGGAACCAGGACTGGAAAAGGCCTTTCTGCAGCTGAGAGTTTCTGCCAGTGCCCACGCATTAACAAACTGCATGTAAGGCATTTCAGTCAAAACCACTCCTTGTAACCCATGACTGTTCATTTGCCTGGGGTTTTGGAAGGCAAATCTAGGCTTATACATGCTGTCAGACTGCCTGGTGGCAGTGCAGTGAATTACTGCTGAGACAGGCTTGTGTCAAAATCAATATAAACTAAATAGGCAACAAGTATTGTAAAACACAGTAAAAGAGCTGCTCTAACTTCTGTCACCACTATGTAACAGCCTCTAAAAGAGTAAAATAGATACAGGACAAAACCATGTCTTTCTTCAGCAATGACAATTCTGTGACTGCTCTGTGAAGACCTAGGAAAGAAATGGTTGGATAACTAGCAGAGTGGGGATCTATGGGCAAAGTATGACTGTAAAGAGCGAGTGAGGGGGGAGACTTATGTTGCCCTGGCAAACCGAGAAGAAACCACTTACCTTGGTCCAGAAGCCCCCAAATATTTTTTACCTCTGTAGCTAACTTGAGACAGCTGATCCATGTGTTCTGGAGGATGAGGGCATTAGGTTAGGTATAAAGGAAAGGTTTTTCACACAGAGAGTGGTTGGGCAGACTCTCCAGGGAAGTGCACACAGCACTGAGCCTGCTAGAGTTTGAGAAGCATTTGGACAACACTCTCAGGCACATGGTGTGGGTGCCTTCCAACTCAGGATACTCTGTGACTCTGTGTGAGGAGCAGAAATCCTTTGACAAAGGAGAGTGAAGGTGGGGCCTGGCTGGTCACAGGCCAATTGGCCAATTAAATGCTGTTGTACATCATGGTCTGCCACATTCCCTGGCCCTTCAAGGCAGACCATAGCCACTGGAAAAGCTGAGATCCATATGAAAAAAGGGAAAGGAAAGGTGGGGGAAAGTTAGATTTGGGATCTGGGAAGTGGATAGTACCAATCTTAGAGATGCCTATGCTCCTCTCTTACGTCAGATAATTTTCTCATACTTTAAAGCAGCAAGCAATCAACTGATCCCTAAAGAAAGAGTGAAGTTTCCTCTAGTGACTCAATCAGCACAATAATCTGAAATTAACATGCACTGACCCACATCTCTTACCTGTCTGCAGAGCTCTGGATGGTGTGATGGAGTTACCACACTGCTCCTCTTGGCTGAAACTGTATGTGAGGATAGTTAATCACAGCGGGGTAGCAATGTCTCTGGGGTGACTGACCCCCAAAATCACTGTTAAAGAGATAGGTAATACCACCCCCTTAATATCTGGGACTAAGAGCCTTGAAACACTCCAGTGAAGAGTTTCCTCTGCCTTTTAGTACTAATTAGGAAAAGAGAAGAGCCCGAGTGGAAGAACTACATACCATTGGAAGGACCTAGTTCCATCGGAGGAAGCTGAAGGCATGCTGTGAAAAAGGATGGTTTAAGATTTTGGTCTTCAGTGCGTGGTCTCAGCAGGTGGCAGTGAGGTCCTGGCTGCAGGACATGTGCCAGAGGCGCCGGTCGCCTGTGCCTTCTCAAGCGCGTGCCTTTGCAGTGCCACTTCCAGTCTTTCAACACTGGGTGGCACCAGGAATATAAAGAATCAGGGCCACGTCTCCAGACCTGCAAAGGGACTTGCCATCCCGGGAGAGTGAGATGCTATCAGTCTATTTGTTTGGAGTCTTGACGTACTGGATGAAAGAAGAACATTATTCTAGAAGGAAACTTCAGGTAATGGTAGGATTAGGGGCAGGTGAGGATATAAGATAGGAAAAATTCTCTGTAAAATTTGATTACTTCCACTGTGAAACTATTTCAGCTAGAAAAAAAGCCCACCTGTGATTAAAGGTTTTTAAAATATTGTTGTCATAAGTAAACTCTCTCCTCAAGCACAGAAAAAAAAAAGGACATAGAAAAGAAGTGGACCAGTAAAGCCAGTCCCAGGTTCTGTACCATTGTTGTCCATGTCTCAGAGATTGTTGGAATCAGGAATGGCCTTTGTGGCTCCCCATCTCTTTGGTCACGTTGCCCTGTGCACCAGCTAGCAAGGCAGGACACCAGGGAGAGGCAGAGCCCCTCCATCAGTAACTTGTTCTTTCTCACACCTTGTCTAACATGGGGTGCTAATGGCATCCCTTTAGCAGATAAAGCCAAATTCTTTGGGAATATATATTTTTTTTGGGGGGGGGAGGGGGGTGGGGTTGCTTGGAGGCCGAAGTTTCTAGATGTGAACTGGGGGGAAAACCATATGCTCATTATTGATTTCTAATTGCTGGCTCTGGTAAATTCCAGGAGAGTTGTAACACAGAGCAGAAAGTCGTGGAGGAGCTGCCACTTTACAGAGTATTTTGCATGCCTTCCATCTATGACCAGTGCCACTGAATGCAGTTATCCAATAAGATGCCAATCTGTCAGCATTTCATTAAAATATGCTGCAGAGAGTAGTTCAGTAAACTACTTAGCATGCCAAATGCATTGTGTGTGCCAACACATTTATCGTATAATGTTCTTAAGAGCTGCAAGCCTCTGTTCATTGGGAGTAATCAATTCTATTTTCATATGCAGTGGACCTTGAACCTTGCACTTACACTGCAACAATTTCATTTTTCCAAGGGACGACCAGGGTAAGTAGATGCAGTACCTCTACCAGGAACATTGGCAATAAGCTTTATTGATATTCCGAGCTAAAAGAGCCCTGCAGATCTTTGCACACTGTGGGGAGGATCTAAAAATACATAATAAAAGCTTGATTAGTACAGCATGCAACAAGGCGAAGAGCATGTGCTGCTGAACAGAAATAAAGTCTTGACAATGTAAAAGCAACAAAGCCAAATAAAGTAATTCAGCAACCAGAGTATTAAGCTCAGCCTTAGTGCGATATGAGAAAAAGGACAGTTATATTTGCTGTGGAGCTGAAAGAATCTACCTCTGTGATGGGTAATTAAAAGTTCAAGGACTGCTTCAGTCCCCTGATATGCCTTAGGGTTGCCTCATTAGACATTATCAGTTTCTGGGACATGCAAATGTTTTTCACACAGTCAGTGACCTTTCTCATGTCTTGTATCCCTTCATTTCCTTCTGTCTGACTACCTCAAAGGGCTTACAGAGACAATGTTCCCAGGGAATTCCTTGGTGTGCATCTCTGCCACGACTTAATAGGGTCTCTCTTGATACTGAGAGGTAGGCAGCACTTTGTTAAGGCAGGATTTGTGTACATGTTCAGCAGCCCTCCACAGACTCTCTAGGTGGGAAACCCATCTTCTGAATCCTGGGGTTTTCATCTTTCCTCAGTATAAGGTGCTGCCAAATAGTTGTAGTAAAGAGGCATCAGCATGTTCCTGAGCCCTGTGTCCCTAAACCTTCCCATACCTGGAAATAGGCTCCAGTGCCCTATTGTCCATATCTCTTTCTAGGGCAGACAGAAAATATCTGTGATATCACATATCTCTTTAAATCCTAAAATGCTACTCTGGCTCTATAGCAACACTAATAGATATTATCTAGGGTTTTTTATAGCTGGGAGGCTCAGAGAGGCCCTACTGCAGTGTTTTGCTGCAGTTAAACAGTTCAAACCTAGAAATGAGACCAAGCTAAAATCTTATCTATTATACCTCTGCTGAGCATCTTGGCCTGGATCAGCCATGGTGTGTCCAGCAGGAGCAGGGCAGTGACCGTCCCCCTGTGCTGGGCACTGCTGAGGCCACTCCTCAAATCCTGTGTTCAGTTCTGGGCCCCTCAGTGCAAGAAAGACATTGAGGGGCTGGAGCGTGTCCAGAGAAGGCCAACGGAGCTGGGGAAGGGTCTGGAGCACAAGGGCTGTGAGGAGCAGCTGAGGGAGCTGGGGGTGCTCAGCCTGGAGAAAAGGAGGCTCAGGGGGAACCTCATCCCTCTCTGCAACTGCCTGAAAGGAGGGTGCAGCCAGGTGGGGATCAGCCTCTTCTGCCAGGTAACAGGTGATAGGATGAGAGGAAATGGCCTCAAGTTGCACCAGGGAAGGTTTAGATTGGATAATAGGGAAAATTTCTGCACAGAAAGGTGTGTCAAGCATTGGAACAGGCTGCCAGAGAAGTGGTTGAGTCACCATCCCTGGAGGTATTTAAAAGATGTGTAGATGTGGCACTGAGGGACATGATTCTGTGGGACTTGGCGGAGTTAGTGGTTGAACTAGATGATGCTAAAGGTATTTTTCGTTCTATTCTATTCTATTCTATTCTATTCTATTCTATTCTATTCTACCATGCTTCTTGGACTTTATTTCAGATCTCAGTGAAATCTACAAAGAGATATATTTACATGATTTATAATCTTGAAATTCAGAGTCCATATTAGGCTTCCAAAAGCAGATGTGGAAACTCAGCTCTTAGCATCAAAACCCCAATAAAATAGGACATGGTGGGCACACTAATACTTGTAGAGACTCTGTATACATTCAAAATATCTCCATAAGATCTGACAAGGGTTTCTCCCCAAATGGGTGTCTCCTCAGGACAACCTTGCTGAAGGGGAAGATTTGGGGAGGAGTGAAAGGAAAGATAGGAGGAAGCACAGGAATAAATTAATTTAAATTGTGCTCAGAAGGAATCAGGAAACCTGTAAATATATCCAGAGTTATAAATGATAACTGAAGCAAAGGGCTTTTAAAGATGTGAAATCCACTTGCTCTGCCAAGCAGAGCAAAAGACAAATAAAGACTTATGATCTGTGTGAGACCATTTCCTGCATGTTTGTCCTTGCCAGCACTGCTGTTTTTCCATGAAGAAAATGGGCTTTTTTGCTTCTGTGGAAAAGATAGTGTCCTGGAAATCAGCTGGAAAGCTACTGGAAAGCAGCTCCTGTGCTGCTGCATAGCCCTGATATATATAAACTAAAAAGTGCTCTTAATTATGAACAAGTCTCAGACCTTGATTATATGGAGGAGAATATTTGAGTGGTCAGCTCCTGTTGCAGTCTTAATCACAGCAGAAACATAATGAAGAAATTCTTCTCCTTCTGCATTATGTAAATATTTTTATGGGCTGTGTCAGCTCTTCTGTGAGCAAGAGCTTGTTTTAATCACTTCAGAGAGGATCTGACTGACATAGATGCAGATCTGCTGAATATAGGAATGTGTAGTCTGGTAGAGTTGCTTTTCAGAGTGAAGTTTTCAGACTTTCCATTTATTTCCAGCTGCTCTTTTGTTTCATACCTTTGATACATTACACGGGACAAAGAGTCAATGCCTGAGAGGGAGGCTGTATCAGACTAAGAATTAATTTGAAGGGATGAATTTACTCCACATGTATTACAGGACCACAGTGAGACCCCAGTCACACATTTCCAGTATATGTGGCAATTTTTAACAGGGAAATTGATGCAGCCATATTTAAATGGTACATTTTTACTGTTAATCATAGAACATGTTTGGTCAATGGGATAATAATAATCATGCTATTTACTGGTGTATTTATGATATTTAAAACACAGTTCCCATGTCTTTAGTACAGTAGTCCCTTCCCCTTCCCCTTCCCCTTCCCCTTCTCTTTTTTCCTTTGCCTCTGTAGTGTGCTGTCACAGGTAGCAGAAGATAAAGGAAGCCCGTGGTGAGCTGTCCAACTTTATGAGTTTGTCATCATTTTAAGTGTTGCTACTGGAATGGCATTCAAACACTGCTGATACAATCTCCTCACTTTTTAAGCTGCTTTTCCCATTACCAGTGGCTACAGTGGCCAACAGGTTATGCTGCAGTCAGGAGGGGAAGGGCAGTCGTGGCACAACTGGGAATGTCACCATTTCTTCACACTTGCAGAAGCACTGGTCCCATGTCTAGGAGCTTGTTTGCGTTTGTACCCTACAGCTTCTGCTGGGTAGAACTTAAAACCATACACAAAATCTGGCAAAAACCCTTCTTTTTTGAGGGACCATGCTTTGTGCAGTGCAATTTTGTGTCACACCCTGTTCTCCTGCTGCTTTTAAAATTACTTTTTCTTCTATCCAGCAAGGAGAGTATTGAGAGGCACTTTCTTTCTGTTTGTTTTGTTGTTGTTGTTGCTTTAGGTTGTTTTTGTTGTGTTGGTTTTTGTTTGTTTGTTTTGTTGGTTGGTTTTGTTTCTTTGTTTGCTTTTTTATTTTTTTTTTCCCCTGGGGGTGGGTGTGGTTTTTTTGTTTTGTTTTGGTTTTGTGTTTTTGGATTTTTGTTTGTTCATTTGTTTGTTTTTTCAGATTGTGCTTATCATCAGTGCAGGAGCAATTTCGCCTTTTTTTTCTTCTTGTTTTTTAGTACTTACCAATTTCAGAGGTCCTGACTTTTTTCCCAGTGGGCCAACAAGACTTTTCATGGCCTGATGAAGAGAGACATGAGAGAAGAACACAGCTGGCTCTGGTGGGGCTGGTAGGGGCATGTGGTGGGAGAGGGAAGTTTCTGAACCTGTGGCTGCTCTGGTCCAGCCAGCCAGCCTTACACGACATTCTCTCACCACCTAGCAAAGTTTTAACAGCTTGCACTGAGTTTACTTAGTGGCAGATGCCCCAGGGACACAGACACAGCATTTATCAGGTGCCAGGTAGCAAACTCTGCTACTTTAGCCAGTAGATTGAAGAGCCACTGCTGTATCAGAAAAACAGCATTATATACAAAGCACCTATTAATAGTCTTATCTCTGTCTACAGTGAATCGGTGCAGAATGCTCAGGCTTCTACTCAAACTGAAAATTCAAAATGTTGTTTGGGTTGAGCACACCACAGGGCAGAAAAGCAGTTTTGAGCAAGCTCCTAATCCAATATAACTGCAACTACCCACAGTGAAGCTCCAGGTGATAAAGACTGCTCCTGAGCACATCCATCAGTCTCTGTGCAGCCTGACGTGGCTGCCCTTGTCCATTGGCTGTTCTCTTTTCACTGGTTTTTCTCCCCCGTATCACAGGTTGGAGGCTGTGGCTGTTCTCCAGGAGGTGAGTTTTGCCCTCCTACTGACAGATGCTGCCTGTGCCCTTCTCTGACCGAAACCTCCTTCCTATCTGTTTTGTATGCCAGTTCAGTCACCAGTATTCATGGCACTAAATTCTGTCTAGCCATCCATCACAAGACATTCAGGGCATCCATTATGATATGATTCATTTGAGTAATCTATATTCATTATTAATCTTCCCTTACTGCAGGCTAAAGTAACCCTGGCTTGTAAGGTCTCCCTTCTTTTCAAAGCTGTCTTTACTATAATTTCATTTTCTGCTATATTTGCTTGCTTACTTGCTTCTTAGTGCTTAACAGAGTGTTGTCCCTCTTCCTAACTTCTGAACTGTGTCACTCATCCTGAAAATATTTATTGGGGATTAATATACAGACAATCACTCATGTAGTTGCAGCTTCTAAAAATCTGCTTTGAAATATAGTTATCCTTCACCAGGCTGAAGGGGTTAAATACACAAATCCTGATCTTCTTTGCTAAATTCTTGCTCTCCTGCCCCCCAAAACAGAGGAATTTGGAACCTTAGCAGAACACAGACAGGTTGTGTTTTTTCAACCTTTTTAGTGCTTTTTAGTGTTAATCTAAACAAATTTCCCCACTGACTGTCCAGACACTGCTAGGTGCACAACACTGTTGAATAGGTGTACCCTTGCAGGGGTAACTAAAATTTCAGTCACTGTTTTACTTCTTTTGGGTGTTGAAAGCTGGATTGCCCCCTTCCTGCCATGCAGAATCAGTGCTTTGGCATTTTTATCCTCCTAGGAGCAGAAGGAACATCAGCTCCCTTTGCCTCCCTCACACTGGAAGAGACTACATTTCACGTTTTAGAGAGGAGGTGCAAGTTGCAACAACTGAACTGAAAGCAAAGGAGCTGAGAATAAAATGCAGGCACCTCTGAGGAGAAAAGGCAAAGGGAATACACAGGAAACTTCTGCTTGGCTGATCTGATGCTCCTCTCCCCAGCAATGCCCTTTCTAATCACAGCACATTGTGCATGCTTGCACTGCTTTTCTCACCAGCAATTACATTTCAGCTGTCAAATCAGCCAGGAGCGGCACGGTGGGTAAAGGAACAGAAATCAGATTGCTCAGTAAATCCTGACTGCCACAAACTCACTGCTCACCTCCTGTTTGCTTCCTTCCTCATCTTTGTCATCTTTGCTTCTAGGGTACTGCCCAGGGTCCAGATGCTTGTTTAGGCATCTGTGGTTCACATCCTGAAGATTGCCACTGCAAGGTATAGCCTAGCCATGTTTGGACACTCTGTGTCTTACTCAGATCAGCACTGTCCCCAGCCACCACCCTTACACAACAAATCTTCACAGGGAATTTGGGAGGTCATCTAGTCCATCCCCCACCCCAGCTAAATTGTTCTTCCGTATCTTGGATGGCATATGCGCAGAATGTAACTTGGGAGAAAGCTGGTCTGGATTAGACATGGTGGATGCTATCTCCTGAAAGGGGTTAACAACATTAATGAGGGTATAATGCACATGACAGGGTCAAATAAACAGAAAAGAATGTTTGGTTCCTCCTACTGTTGTAGGTCAAGTCATAGATTTAGGCATACAGACTTAGGCACTCTGAATGTTGTGGTTGTGAAAGCCAAGAATGAGCATAGCAGCTAAAGCTTCTTAGCTACAGCAACTTCAATCTCTTAAAAAGGGGAAAAAATATTGTAGCTTGAATGTGACTCAGCATTTAGTGGTTTTCTTTCCCTGTTCAGTTGATTAAATGTCCTCTTCTATTAAAAACCTCTTCATAAGAAAATGAGACCTTCTAGCAGCTTGTAAGTATCTGTGTTTGGTGTTGCCACCTGCCCCCAAAAGAGAGGGTAACTCAGGTTCTTTCTTGGGGTAAATTAGAGTGAAACAACACTGAATGATTGGTGCTTAGAAATATATATATATATTTATGTAGGGTTTATTTTAGAACAATTTGGTTGCAATGGAAAGGAGGCATGTAGACATTTTGGTTATTATCCATACTAATATAACAATATAGAAGAATAAAAATATTGCTTAAGAACATACATAAGGAAAACAAAGAAGGAGAAAGGAGGGTTAAGAGTAGAAAGATATCACCACCTGTGAATCCAGTGATGAGACTTGATTGTTGCAATTTCAATATCCTTTGGTTGAGGTGCTAGTCCCAGACTTGATCCGTTGGGAGTGGGGGAAGCCTGGAAAACACAAAGTTTGATGGGCTAATATATGTTCATGCCAGGTGGGAACAATAAGGTACCTCCCCCTGAGATGGTGGGTGGACAGTTTAACATTTTTGTGATGCTGTGGGTCGTGCTCAGTTTTCTGGTGGAGAACCTCAGAAATGAGACTTGGGACATTTTGGAGATCTTTGATGGTTTATGACACTTTCTAAGGCATGGCAACTGATTCTCATGCCAGTGTAGTTGAGCCAGTTATGTTTGATCAGAGGGTGTGAACACTGCCAGGTCTGCATGTGAATGTTCCAATACCTTCCCAAGGGCACAGGGGGAAGTTTTAGAACTGGGTCAGTTGTGTAATTGTAATTTTGTGTCATCTGCATGACAAAAAGCACTATCCAGCCTCCACTGAATCTGTTTCTTACTGGCCTCTTCCCTTATCTGTTTCAAAATCCAGTCTGTAGCCTCTGGTGGTGGCTGTTCCCCCTTCTCTGTTGTATTCAGACCAGAGGTTTTGCCACAACACTCAAAAAACTCTCCTCCTCCCCTTGGGTTTCAGTTTTGGGGAGGTGCACACCTGGCTTCAGCAAAGCACCTGCTGCCTCCCACATGGCTCATTGTTTCAGTCATTAACCATTAACACTTTGATCTCCCACAGAGAGAGCAAATAGCAAATTGCAAATAGCAAATAGAATTGCAACTCTGAGTAGAAATACTGCAGATAGCATACAGCAAGTAAGTAGCATGGCACTGTAAGTAGGTTAAAATACTGTGTTATACTATCAGGTGAATTCCTAGAAGACAATCAGAGGAGCTGTCATAACCTGCTTGAGGTCATCACTGAGTGATAAATGTGGAAAGACAGAAATATATCACATGTACAGCTGTAAAATCTATAAGCAACTTTCTACTGTGCTCTGACCTGAGCTCCAGCAATGCCCTGTTTACAGTAGGCAGACTGTGCACTGCAACTCAGCTTGGACAGCTTATCTTCCATGGATGACATCCTTGATTCAAAATGCACTAAGCTCACAATAATCTCCCCTTATTCTAGTGCCTGCTTCCTCACATATTAGAGTCCTCTTCTGGCTGGTTCAGTTGGCAATGAGAGCACATCTTCCAGATGACAATATCTGTAGTATAGACACAGCCTCGAGAATGCTGAAATCAACCCAAGTGCCAGAGCTGCTCTTTAAAATTTTAAATACACAAATATTCTACAAATAGTATTCTAGCTGTGAATAATAACCAAGTAGTGCCTGGCAGAGGCAGACAATTTACACCCTCCCTTTTCATATGAGCTGTTTTGCTGTGACTTCCAGATGCCAAATAAATTATTAATCAAATCTGAAAAGTACTCTGAAGCCTTCCTTCCTGAGAGGAAGGGTGATGCTAGTCGCCAGATGAATTTGGCATGTAAGTCACATTTCCACGAAATAACTGATCAACATTTCCATCACCATTTTGTTGTGTTTGGGGTTTTACTTGCCTAACTCAGAATATGTTGCAGGTGTGCACTAATTCCTCCTTTTTCAGTGGCACCACTGGTGAAGTACATTTGCCCTGTCATTGGCACAGTGACACATATAGACACAATCTACAGTGCAGATGGCAGAACTGCACAGGGTGTTGGCAAGGCTTTAGAAATCACAGGAAAAAACCCCTGTGGAGCTTTGTGTTTTGGGTTGGTTTTTATTTGTTTGTAGGGTTTTTTTTTTTCATTTGGGCTCTGATTAATGGCTGTGTCAGACATCAGAAATGAAAGGATGTGGTTGTGAACACCCTGCATTGACTTCAGGACAAAGTGATAAAGAAAAAGAGAAATTCCTGCTATTTTTATGACTTTTTTTCCAGCTTACTTCTTCAGTGTCTCAGGCATTTGGTCACTGTATTTCTTTCTTAGCATTAGGACAGAGAACAAAGAATAAGAGACAACACAGAAGCCACACATCAGTCAGACTGTTAATGTATGCCCTGAGTTAGCTGGGTTCTTTTGTTTTCTAAAGAAGCGGGGTCAAAGCGCCTCACCAGATAAGCAAGTCCACCAGGAAAGGCTGAAGACAGTGGTCAACCACTGTGTCCTGCCAGCAGTATTACCAGTGACAATGGTTGACCGCTGACCAACTAAGTGATCTTGTAAAAGCTTTTCCTCGAGGTATAACAGCTGTCCACAGATCACACTTCTGTCATACAGAGAGGGAGAGAGGAAAAAAATCAAATGCTTTCCTTACTGATTCTCTGCTGCTTTCTTTTAAAACACATTTAGAGTAATCTTTTAAGAGTCCAATTCTACCGTGAATATTTTATGTCAATAGATATACCTCTCTGCAACCAGAATGCACAAAGGCAACCCACAAATACATTCACACAATGTATCTTGAGAATCATTATACTATTTCTTCACTCCTCTGCATGTCTCCAGCTCCCAGTATATCAGAATCATCTCTTGGCATCTGGCTTGATGATAATAAATCATGCTCAGCTGCCATGATCCAGAGCCAGGAGGAATCTTTGGTACATACCTAGCTGCTAATCCATCCTCTAGTAATCCAAGTGTGCATGTGTTCATAGTGTCTCATTTCCTAATGAAGTGAGTCATTGGGAAGCCGGACAGATGCAATCCCAGCAAAGCAGTACCAATTAATTTTCTTTCCCCTTTCTCCAATCAGAGCATGGTATAGTGCCTCTGTCTTCAGTGTGACCATCACCTTCTTTTGTTAGGTACTGTATAAAAACAAAAGGCTCTTTCTCAAACAAATAAACCACATGTAAATTAGGAGGCAACTCATGGTAGAGTGAAATGGCAATATCAGGCTGCCAGAAAGGATTCTTGGTGTGCCGTTGCCTGCCTACTGACAAGATTTCTGTGACAAAATATACATTTTCCAATTTGTTCTTTACAGCTTAAGTATAAATAGTTGGTGATGATGAAGGAAACCCAGAGATCCTGTAAATTAAATCACACTGAATAAGACCCTGCATAAAGAGCATAAGCTGGCAAAAGCTTGTGACATGTTTCTGACCCCCCTCTCTGAACAGAAAAATATCTTCTTATTGATACTGGTGGTATCAATATAACAAAAGACTTTTATGTCTTCAAACTCAGTTCTGCCCAGAAGGCTGTGATGCATAGGAGTGTATATCCAGACCGACACAGACGTTTTCAGTGAATGAAGACACCAAATCTGTCTCTTGTGCAAGCACATCTCTGGTTTGATCATTACTCCCAAGAAGTAGCCAAGCAGTCAGAGCTGGTTCCTACCAATGGAAGAAATATTAGAAACAAGGCAACACAAATCAGTAGAACACAAATGAAAATGGAAAGTTTGGGTTTCTCTTTATCTTTCTTCTATTTTTTCTTTCACACACTTTATTTCAGGGAGGTGTGAAAGAGGTGGTTTCATCAGCCAAACAGAAGCTATCTCTGTTGCCTGCAAAGGCATTGTGGGCCACAGCAGCAGGTGGCACATCCCCTTCACAGGAATTGAACACAGGGAAGGCTCTTCATCCTGCATTGATGTCTGCTGTACACTGTTTACCATGGGCATATAATCATGTTCTGTATACTCCCCAGTGACCTTTCAAGAGACATTGTCCTTTATCATCCACTGTCCTGTATCCTTTATATAAAGGACATCCATTTTTCATGTGATTCAAAGTACAAAAACATTGCTCAAAATGGGTCATAGACACCATTTATGAAAACAGTGTAAACATGCCATTCAAATTTTTGCTTGTTTAGGTGATTAAATTGTCTATGTTACATGTACACAGGTGGCTTCTCTTTCTTGCAATATTATTTTCTGTTAATTGTGAGGTCTATAAATAGGCACATATGACACATAAATGTGCTTCCAGAAATAGACTGGGGGAGAGACTTCCTGAACAGAAACTTCTTGGCATTTCAATTTCATGGAATACAATAGTCAAGTTGATCCTTGAATGTGATCGAGAATGATGAAAGAAAAAAGAAAACAAAGGCCAATTTCAACTTTCTAGGCACCTCAGAGACCATTGATGTGAGCTTGAAGAGACTCTAGTTATGCATTGACCTTGCTGACAAAAAAGCAAGGTAAAAAGTTGCAAGGTGCAAGATTAACATTTTGTTATGATGACTTTTAATTGGTAAATGTTGTGTTGAACAGCAGCATAATAGTGAGAAAGTACTTCTTGTAAATCCTCACACAAACAGAATAGCAGTCTACTAGAAGCTGCAAAGAAAATATATATAGCAGCATTTTCCAGAACAGCTTGGAAGAATTTAACTACAAATGAAGTACACAGGATGATTTTGTAGGATGGCTTAGGGACTCTTAAACCTCAGTTACTATTTTTCCCTCTTCACTGGCACCTCTTGCATTTGTGAGCTTCCTCTGGACAGGGCATGTAGGCAGCCCTGCTGCCTTTCACTGGCTCTCAGTGCACAAGATACAAGGGCTTTGATCCAGTGGTGCAAATGGAAAACTCTCTTTTTAAGGTGATTTTTGCCATGGAGTTCTCCTTGAAGAGGCAATGAAATGGCTTCTGTGATTGCCTCTCTGCTCTGATCATCCTCTTATACCAAATTCCAATAAGACATAGACATACGCCCTTGGAAGTCTCTAAGGTAATGCAAGTTCTCCAGGGTAGTGCAGTTCTGTGTGCTCCACAGGCTTCCCTACTTGCCTACAGGTTTTAAGCAGAATTGATTCAGATCTAAACTGAAGGCTCTTCCTGTGCCTATTAATCACTTTTCCTCATGCAGCATTTTTGCAGCTGCCACTACGTACATTCCTTGGGCACCAATCCACCTTTTTGCACCTCCCAAAGTCATGCCATAATCACTGGCACTGATTTTTCATCCTAGGTGGTAGGACAAATCTTCCAGGGCAGCTGTAAGTGATAACCAACTCACATAATTATCCTGAGAGCTCACTGCACTCTCAGTCAGGTGAGTGGTGATTTAAATTGCAGTGATACTTTAGTAACACTCAGATCAATCAACTTTCTGAGCAAGATATCATTTATATCTTGTCATAGAAAATAGAACCAGAAGAAGCCACACTGATCATCTCTTCTGATCCATGCAGAAGTCTCAGGATCAAGGCCTGAGTCCAGAAAGACCTAAACCATATCCTGTACAAACTTATCCTGTGTTTGCAGAGATGGATAACTTAACTTGCAAGCCTTGGAAAGCTGTTCCAATGTTATTCAGGAGTGGATAAGATGTGATAATTTTGTGTGGAAAAATCCTTTTGAATTTGTAATTACTGTGTAATTTGAAATGTCTTTAAAAATAAGATAAAAGGGAAGCATTCATATGCATGGGGAGTAGTGTATAGAGAATGCAGGTTTCCTTTTATGTCCCTATTACTCTGTTTGATCCTCTTCAGTTTCTATAATTGCCCTCCATATGATTATCTTCAGCACAATACATTTTCAAGTCGATGCAGACTAAAATTGTATTGTAATACAGAGGCTGCTTTGTCTTCAGTACCTCTTTAATAAATTCATAGTCAGCAGCAGCATTATTTGGTAAATAATATAAAACCATGACAGGTTTGCTAAAAGCAGGAAAAACCTCAGGGTGACTGAGGTGTAAGAAACAGCTCTGAATGAGCAATTCAAATGGAGGAGGCATTTAAATAATCAACTTTCTTTTGATAGGATTTTCCTGCTGCAGTGGAAGAAAGAAAAAATGAATAATAACTGAAACTCTCTTTCTTGCCTGAGCTGTCTCTGACTGCATGAAATAATGGGCTTCCGTTCAGGAAAGGAATGGCACTCAGACTATACTCATAGCTGAAGAAGATCTTCATAAAGGAAGAGGAGAAGGAGGTAAGGGGGCTTAGGCTCTGGGAGCAGGAGGGTGGGGCATGAGCTTTTATACCTGTACTGATGATCTAGATGAGGAGATCAAGTGCACACCCTTTAAACTTGTAAATGACACCACGTTTGGCAGGAGTGTTGATCTGCTGGAGAGCAGGAAGGCTCTGCAGAGAGATCTGGACATGCTGGCTCAAAGGGCCAGGGCCAATTGTATGACGTTCAGTAAGACCAAGGGCCAGGTCCTGCACTGGGGTCACAACAACCCCAGGCAGCGCTGCAGGCTGGGGGCAGTGCCTGGGAAGCTGCCCAGTGGAAAAGGACCTGGGGGTGCTGGTCAGCAGCAGCTGAAGATGATCCAGCTGTGCCCAGGTGGCCAAGAAGGCCGATGGCATCCTGGCCTGGATCAGCCATGGTGTGGCCAGCAGGAGCAGGGCAGTGACCGTCCCCCTGTGCTGGGCACTGCTGAGGCCACTCCTCAAATCCTGTGTTCAGTTCTGGGCCCCTCAGTGCAAGAAAGACATTGAGGGGCTGGAGCGTGTCCAGAGAAGGGCAACGGAGCTGGGGAAGGGTCTGGAGCACAAGGGCTGTGAGGAGCAGCTGAGGGAGCTGGGGGTGCTCAGCCTGGAGAAAAGGAGGCTCAGGGGGACCTCATCACTCTCTGCAACTGCCTGAAAGGAGGGTGCAGCCAGATGGGGGTCAGCCTCTTCTCTCAGGCTGCAAGTGACAGAAGGGGCAGCAGCCTCAAGTTACAGCAGGGGAGGTTTAGATTAAATATCAGGGGAAAATTCTTCATGGAAAGGGTTGTGAAACTTTGAAAGAGACTGCTCAAAGAAGAGGTCAAGTCATCATCCCAGGAGGTATTTAAAAGACACATAGATGTGGCAGTTGGGGACTTGGTTTTGTGGTGGACCTGGCAGTGCTGGGTTGTTGTGAAAGATGAGACAGGAAAAGTTTACAGATATGATTGCTTAGCAAGAGATTCTGAAAACATAAAGCCTGTGAGTGAAATAGAGATGAAAGCAAGCTTTGAGATGTAAGCATGGCAGGCAGGAAGAGAGCGAGTAGCTGAAGGTGGGTTGAGCAAACAAAAGAACACCTAGGGGCCATGGGGTGGAGCCCTGTGAAGGTAGCAGGGAAAAGGTAGATTAGGAAGTAGCCTTTAGGTTTAGAAAATAGAGTGATATGGTAATGTAGCAGTTCTCATAGGTTGTATGTAAATTCTGCAGGATTTGTATCTCATGCAGGTTGGTTACTATAAATTAGAATATTCAACACGGAAAGAGATTTAATGTATTGTAACAAGGACCTAGTTCTCTTTGGGGCACGCCTTCAGCTTAGGCTGAGAGCTGAAGGCAGAGCTCTTTTCACCCAGGACCCTTGAATAACCATGTGTCCCGAGAGCTGCCCTGTCTCCAGACATCTCTTTCCCTGCCATCGCCAGATGCTCCTACACTGGGTTAATGGTTGGGCTCAATAATTTTGAAGGTTTTTGCCAACCTAAACAATTCTGTGACTCTCCAGAGCCACAGTACCTTCACCACCTTTGAGGCATCCATGCCTACTATGATGCTCAGCATCTGCTATGCTGCTTCCAAACTATCCATAGATAGTGAATGTTTTCCAGGAGCAAGACTGGGATAAGGGCTGGAGATCTTTCAGAGAGGACAGTCAAATAGATGGAAATAAAAAGGGAGGGGAGGGTAGATAGTGTCTCAGCTGCAATGTGAACGTGCTTCACAAAACTTACCCAGTGCAGCTGACAATAAAAGGCAGCAGCAGCCATCTCCAGTGCTGCCTGCCTAGTCAGTGACAATGCTCGTGGGATTTAGTCACACATCTGCTGCAGGAGGCCACATACATCACACCGTGTTCACTTACGCAAACAGGAGGGAGCCATCCCCTTTAAATACAAAATGTGTCAAACTGTATGGCGCCATCCAAAAATAGGATAAGCTCAAGACCTGTCTTTTGAATTGTCCTCTGCTTGACTGGAAATTGGGGGAAGAGCAGTGGGCTGCTAAGCAAACACCTTTTGGTGCAGAGACCTACAGAAAGGCCCTGACCCATCTATACAAATCAAACCATATGGCAATACTCAGCATTTTCTCCTAACACTGTTAATTGAGAATTGACAATTCACTGGGTACCACTTAAAAATAATCCTCATCTCTTATAAATGACAAACTGAGGACTATTCTTATCTTCAGCTCACTGTTGCTGCGTAATTCAATTTCATCCTAATCGTTTGCATTTGAGAATTTGCTTGAAAAAATAATGAAAAAGAAAAAGTATATTAAGGCACGTGGTTGGAAATAAGACTAAGAAAACATACTAGAAAATACTGATGAGAAAAGCAGACTGTGTTTCTTTGCAGTCAAATGCCTAGCAGTGTATGACTGAATGGTAATCCTGGTTCTTGAACACTACATTTACAGCAGTCATTACAGGAAACCAAACACATGCACACAAACATACACAACATACACACACACACTACAAAAATACCCTCTGAGAATCAGCCTGGTCTGAAGGAATGAGAGTTAAAAGATCTCCCTTTAAGAGTCCAATAGAAGAGAAAACACAGGAACTGTCTGAGGTTGCCAAATCTTGATAGTGCTTTTCTGGCCCTATGTCTGTGGTCTCTGACTGTGATAGAACACTTTTTCAAGAGCATTTCCAATTTCTTCTACAACTTCAAAGAGGATGATCTGGGCAAAAATGGACAGAACATTACCTTGTTTTCTGTGAAATCTGGAAGACTGTAAATCTGGACAGGGAAAGTATTTTTGGATGACTTCCAGGGGTGTGACATATTCAGCTCAGTCCTGCCTGGGAGACCTTTATATGGTTATGACTGAATTCTTCCTCAAAAAGGAGAAGAAACAGGACTGGGGTCTAAAGACATGGCTGTGGACACCAATGGCTTGGTCAGGTTGTGTATGAGGAAAAGGCAAAAAGGCAAGGTAGGACTCTACGCCAGTGAGGAGGCATGGCAGAAAAGAAGGAGACAGAGAAGCCTGGTGGATGAAGGGAGGGCAGTGGATGTAGTTTTTCTGGATTTTAGTATAGCTTTTGCTACTGTCTACCACAGCACTCTTCTTGACAAGCTGCCTAGCTGTGGGATGAGTGGATTCATGGTGTGCTGGGTGAGGAACTGGCTGAAGGGCAGAGCTCAAAGTGTTCTTGTGAGTGGGGCTGCATCTGGCTGGCCATGGGTCACCAGCATTGCTTCTTTGGGACTCAGTTCTAGAGTGAGTTCTGTTCAATGCATTTGTTAATGGTCTGGATGCAGGAGGTGAATACACCAGCAGCAAGTCTGCTGATAATACCAAACTGGGATCTGCTGCTGACTCTCTTGAGGGACAGAAAGCCCTGCAGAGGGATCTAGATAGATTGGAGCATTGGGTTATGATTAATGGGATGAAATCTAACAAGTCCAAACGCTAGGTTCCTTCACCTAGGACAGAGTAGTGCCAGACACATGAATAAACTGGGAGAGGAATGTCTGGAGAGCCCTCTGGAGAGGGCCCTTGGGTGCTGGTGGGCAGCAGCTCAGTGTGAGCCAGCAGTGAGCCCTTGTCCAGCAGGCAGAAGATGGGATTGTCCCCTGTGCTCAGCACTGGTGCAGCCTCACCTCAAGGACCAGATGCAGTTCTGTGCCCACAATTTAATGAGGGTGGGGAAGCACTTGGACCCATCTAAAGGAGGGCAACAAAGCAGTGAAAGGGCTGCAAGGAATGGCCTGTGGGGAGCTGCTCAGGACTTGGGGCTTGTCCAGTTGGAGAAAAGGGCTCTGAGAGGCAACCTCATTGCTCTCCACAGCTTCCTGAGGAGGGGACTTGGAGAGGGACGTGCTGAGCTCTTCTCCCTGGTATACAGTACTGGGGTGTTTGGGAATGGTTCAAACCTGCACCAGAAGAGCTTCATACTGAACATTAGGAAGTATGTCTTTACCAACTGGGTGGTCAAACACTGGAGCAGGCTCCCTGGAGAGGTAGTGGGTGCTCCAAACCTGTCAGTGTTTAAGAGACATTTGGATAATGCCCTCAATAACATTTAACTTTTGGTCAGCCCTGAAGTGGTCAGGCAAATGGATTGGGTGATCACTGTAGGTCCCTTCCAGCTGAAGCAGTCTATCCTGTCCTGTTCTGGTGGGGTGACACTGTGGGATGCTGTAGTGGAGATGTGTAGTGTAGTGGAGATGCACACCTTCAGTGCCCGTGTCTGAGCTCAGGGTGGATCTTTATCACTGGTGTGGGCTTGGACAGCACCCACTTTTCACAGGAGGGATGTGAGAGTAGAGGAATCCCCATTCCTAGGAGAGGGGTAGAGTGCTGGTGGCCCATGTGACCTGTGAGGAGGTGGTGTGCATGAAGCTGTGCACATTGTGGGATTTGGGCTTTGGGGAATTAGATATAAAGTCTATTTTGAATTTTGTAGGTGGTTATTAATATTTCATAGCCAATCTAGTGCTGTGGTTTCTATGCCATATTACTGATATTGATCCTACATGTGCAGTTCACTGATTGCCAGTTAATTATATGTCATTAAAAATAATCTCAAAATTGCTTTGATCTTGATTTGCTTAAAACCCCTTGAGCTAAGCAGTTTCCCCCCTGTGACAGAGGACATAGCAGCTCTTACAGGAAAAGAAAGAGTACAGGCTGCCATGGTGCTGCCTCAGCTCTCTCACAGGACTCGGCAGGAGCACCAATGCTGAGCTCCTTGAGCCACAGGCAATCTTCAAGCAGCATGAAGGCAGGTCCCAGGCTGGGAGGATGTTGCACAGCCTGGGCTGAGGCTGCAAGAGGGAGAGAGCCATCCTGTCTTGCCAAGGATGGATGGAACCAGCACATGCCTGCAGCTCCTTCCCAGGAGCTTCTCTGGGGAGTGCCCTGGAGGACCATGGTCTGGGCTTTGCAGGTCTTGCATGCATGCAGAAATTTATCTCTCAAACCCACAGCCTCCAACAATCTTAATTTGTACTGTAGCAGCATAGACATGCTGGGGAAAATGTTTCTTTCACTCTGTGCCTTATGCTGAGCTCTACAAGACAAATATTGATCTTTGCAGTCCCACTGGTTTGTGTGGGCTCTGCTCCTCCTCCTCCTGTGATGGAAGATGTGGTTGAGAAGATGCTTTGCATTCACACCCATGATCAGATGTGGTCCATTCAGGTCAGCCAGGGGTTTTTAATCTCCTTGTTGGACCCATATGCAGCCCTCTAGTGCACTTTGCAACCATGGTCAGCCTAATTCCCTTGTCATGAAGGAAGAGGCACCCACGAGGTGCTCAAACTTGCTCCATGGTAGGTTTTAGTCAGAGCATGAAGTAAACCTGAGCCTGCTGAGGTAAAAAGATAGGTGCTATTCCAGGGGTTGTGCTTACAGCCTGCTTTGCAGACATCCATCACTAAAGGCATTGCCAAGTTGTCTCCTTTCTTTGGCTGAAATTAGTGAATGTGATGAGAAATTCTGCCCATGCTGTGCCTGAAAGATGCCCTTCACCAAACTCTACCCTGTGTGGACAGGACACGACTGAAGAGTTCCCTGGTGAGGTGACAAGGTTCGTCCTGTGCACCTACTACAAGCAGCTGCAGAGATTACCATGAAGGGAGCAGCCATTTAAAAGAAACATGGTTTCACCTTCTTCCCCTAGGTCCCTGAGTCCTCAGGCTGCAAGCACTATACCTATAAATGGTATTGCAAACATGTGGAAGCCACAGACACTTCCATAAGGGGCTGCAGAGTGCAGCCTTCTAAATCTCCCTTCCTTAGAGTGACGAAGAATGCAAATTTAATGTAAATAACTGCAAATAGCCTGAATTTTAGGCCTTGATCTTGTAAGATTATCTTAATAGATTCCATTTATAAGAGAGCACAGCTTTTTTTTTTTTTCTTTTTTTTTTCTTTTTTTTTTTGCCACAACAAATTTGGAAAAGCACTGCCCCTCTCCTGCATGACACTTTCAGAGAAGCAACAGTTTTGCTGCAGACACCAAACAGAAGCTGCTGCTGCCTCTCCATCCCTTGGATATAATCTACCTCTGAAGAAACTGTATTTGTTTAAATATTCAGGATGTGATTGAGTTGTCTATGCCTATCTAGTGCAATTTTGAACATTTCTGCAGAAATATCTTTCTGAGTCCCACACATAAAATTAAATGAAGGAGCCATGCACATTGTATGTTGGATGTTCACCATTTATGCACCTGGGTCATACAGGACAGCTGCAGCATCTCCAGCTTGGGTCAGCATCTGCATCTCCACCTGCTCCTCCTTATGGGTAGTCATCTGAAAATCCCTGGGGAAAGGGAGGAGGAATAAGGAGGAAGAGAGATAATAATAGTCAAATAATCTATTCAATGAGATTCATGGAATTTGGGGACTAATACCGTCCATGAATAATATTTTCATTATTTTCCCAACTCCAGTGCTAACAGAAGTTATGAATAGTGATTGAAGCAAACCCTTGAATTATATGACAATGCTATTGAACTTTGGAAGCATATATTACATGAAGTGAGGGGCTCTAGTTCTGCCTGTCATCAGTTTGATGTAGATGTTCTTGAAATTGATGAAATGTGTATTTGACACTTTGGCCTTTCCTCACAGAAAGTTTGTGCTGAGATTACCTGACAGTAAGAATCAATCAATAACTCACATGCTGTTTCTCCAGAAAATTGTTAGCAATTGCTTTCTTTCAGCACTTCAGAAATTACATCCCTGGAGATGGCAGACCTCTCATCTCTACAGTCCTCTCTCACTGCAGGGCAGCATGCCCTTGTCTCCAGAGGGGAAACTTGTTCCTCAGGGGAACTGCAAGCTGCCGCTGCTCCTCAGCAGCATGTGCTGACAGCCCCTGATGTCGTGTCAGCTCTCCCTGCAGCAGCTGCAGAGGGATCATAGGGGGATGCTGTCAAGGCTCTCTCCATATCTCATCTCTCTCAATATCTCCTCACCATTGGAGGTGGTACTGAGTGTGGTCTCTAGAAGCAAGGGCAAAAGGAAGATTAACTGGTCCCTGTGAAATCCAAGCTACTGTGATATGTCTTTCAGTTTCTACAGCGTTTCTGCTGCTGTTCCCCCATCCTTGGCAGGCAGAGGCACCGACTTCAGCATGCAGTAGCTGAGGGTTTGTTTCCAGTCTGTGTGCAGGAGTACTTCCTGATAAAATCAGAACAATCTAAGACTTTATTACTTGGGTAGATTTTAGCCCTCAATTATTTATGATGTTCTCTTACTTTTGTCTTAACAGAGCAGCTGGAAAGTCAGTGGATGTTTCCTATCCAGCCTGAGAAGTTGTGGTTGAACAATAACATCTGTTCTATTACCAGCTCGAGCAGATTTAATGATTCCAAACAACATGGGTTCTACTCATCTCCTGCCATACCATGAATAAGGTTCATTACTGAAGCTAAGATATAACATTCATTCCTGGTATCAGTTCACTGACACCAGATGTACAACACCCTTTGACATCAGTGATGAAAGATCACAATAAAGAAACACAGCTGATAATTTCCCCCCTCCAAAATTCATAATCTGACTGATAACTGAGCTTGCTGCAAGGGACTGACTGTCATTCATCAGCTAAATGTTGAATTCCTCAGTTCCTGGAGGGTCTCTACTCAATCAGAAATAAACATGGTTCATACACATATTTAATTCTAACTTTGAAAGTAGAGAGGAATTTAACAGAACATTAAAGAGTGATGAATAAATTATAAAGGCATTAATGAGGCAGATGCTTATATCTTAAGAAAAAAGTCCCAGAGGGTTCTAGGAGCTCCAAAATTACTAATAACTTATTAATTTTGGAGTTGATAGTAGATAAAAAATTAAACATGCTAAGTATGAGTGTGTACTGTGATTTCTGCTGCAGAAGACAAAGTCTTTCAGCTTATTATACTACAGGGTATCATTTATAAGGCCAGAGAAGTAATTATTCTTCTTTATATGCCTCTGGGAAAGATTGCAGTTGGATAGCTGTATGTACTCCTAAGCACTTGACTCCATGAGGATATTGATAAACTTTGACAGATTCCAACTATGAGCAAAGGAAATGATAAAAACTCTCTGATAAAAAGAGTAGGGGACAAATTCTCTTCAGAAAGCTGGAAAGAACTAGATATGAACAGAAAAGAAAGCTGGTGAGAAATTATATGACAGAAGAAAAAAATTGTAGCAAACAAGTCAAAAGTCACAAGAAAAAGGAATTCTTCACCAAATAAATGTGCAAAATGGCCATAATTTTTTACAGGAAGTACAAAACACAAAGTGATGAATCAGAATAAAACTACCAAAGAGAGAGGATATTTTCCAAATCTGTATGTCTTCAGTTTCCTGAGTTGTATCCTGAGGCTTCCTGCCTTTTCTGCCTGACTTAGGACCAGAATTGGCAAATACTCACATAAGCAAATACCTTCATGCTTACGAGGTTTTCCAATCAGTTGAAAAAATTTTGTGCACACAAGTGACCCAATTGATCCTCTCAGGATTGACAGAGCCACTCTGCCCTTCACTGCCAGCATGCTGGCAAAATCAGCCCTCTTCTAGCATCACTTTGGCACAACCACACCAATGTCAACACGAGTACACAGAGCAGCAGAACTGGATAAATTCACACATATCAGACAACATCTGAGAGACTGTTGCTGAAGAGAGGCATAGAAAAGAGAGGATGTTGGAGAGAAAGGAGCATAGATGGTCACCAATCTGCCTAACTGAAAGAAGATGTAGTAACTTAAGTTAGAGGGAGCAGAGGCCAGGATAGGCAGCACACTGTGAACTGCCTTGCACAGC
>VWYP01017651.1:61276-182629 GCA_013400435.1 Pycnonotus jocosus | reverse complement strand
AACCCCCCCCTGCCCCCGCCAAACCCACCTTGAAAATGGAGCATGTATGTGACATTTTACATCAAGAATGAAAACATTAAGAAAGTCTGGTTCATTTCAACAGGAACTTTCACAAACACAGATTCACAAATAGTTTGGTTTATTGGAACAACAGATGATAGATTCTTTTAGATTGCCAGTGATACATTCACTAGACCTGTAAAATATAAAATATATAGCACTATGTACATCTGTTCCCAGGTATACTCTGATACAGTCAAAGGTGCAAATCTTACCTAAAGAAGTGCTCCTGCTTTGGGAAGAAGAGATAAACAAGCCTGTTGACTTGTTTGCAAGATGATCATATTCTCATCCTCTACCATGGAGGATTTCAAATGCCAATTCATACATTTATAAGAGAATGTGAGAATGTAGTCAAATATTCTGTTACTACCATCATAAATGAGGTCTGTGTGCGGGGCAGCCAATTTATATGTAAATGAAGAATATAGAGAATAAGAAAGAGAGAAATTACAGAAATTTGTGCAGGGACAGAAGAGGACCCTGACACCTTAGCATAACACCATCTCTCACCTGGCTGATTGCAGCGAGAGGGGTCATTCAGCCTCTGCCCAATAACCTATCCCCCCCCTCAGTACGTCATCATGCCAATGGAAATCCCTTAGCCATGCATGTCATGGCACAGCTCATGGAAATCCCTCACTAAATGTGTTATGGCATAGGTCATGGCTGTAGGTCTCATTCTATAGAAGCCACAGGACCATGGGATAGCTCAGACTGGGAATGACCTCAAGAGGACACTGCTCTGGTCTTCTGCTTACAGCAGATCAACTCTGTGATTTGTGATCCTCCAGCTGGGTTTGGAGAACCTCCAAAGACTGCACAATCTGCATACCTCATCTCATAGGAAAGATTCTTCTCCTTATAGCCAAGCTGAAACTCTGCTGTTTCAGCTTCTCCTCGTTTCTTACCCTCTCTCCCTGCATGGCTGTAGAAAGCCCATCTCCATTCCCCCAGGGAGCTCTCTTTAAGCAGTGGGAGATGATGTTAGATGTCCCCAAAGCTGCTGCTGCTCCAAGCTTAACAAGCCCAGGCTCCCCAAGACCCTGAGGCCCTCACCTGAACTCATTCATTTATCAATGTCCTTTTTCCATGGGGGGGAACACTCAAGGGAGTGCAGTAATGAGGTGTGGTCTAATGAGTGCTGATTAGGTGGCAGTAATGGCTGCCCTTGCTCTCCCTTTCTGTCCCTGTTTTTACAGCCCAGGCCACTGCTGGCCATTGTTGCTCCCCTGGTTTGCTGTTGGCCCAAGCCCCCCTCACTGCCCACCAGGACCTACAGGGCCTTTCCCACAGACCTGCTCCTTGGGCAATTTTGAGTCTGTGTTGTTGCAAAGGATCCTTTGCTCCACAGGAAGGACTTTGCATTTGCTATTGCTTAATTTTTTGTTGTCCTTGTCAGCCCATTCCTCCAGACCCCTTGGAGTGGCAGTGGTGCCTCAGTCTGAAGTCATTGCACACTGGGTGAAAAAGGTCTCTGTTCCTTCCTCTAATTCACTGGTAATGATTCTAAACAGGTCCTTGGGACAGGTCCCAGTGCAGATTGCTTTGGTGTTTCCCTTGTTGCTGAACTCCAGGGAAAGATGAGTTATTACTCAATCACCCTCTAAACCCAAAAACCTATCCACAAACTTTTTCCCATTCCTACTGTAGCATCCCATCTTGAATAAAAGAATATGATGGAAAAACCTTGAATGCCTTGCTAAACTCGATGAAAATAACATCTTCTGCTCTGCCATCGACCTGCAACACAGTCATAGGTGGAAATCAGGCCAGGCATGACTGACCCTTGGTAAATCCATGCTGACTGCTACCAGTCACTTTCTTCTCCTTCCTGCACCCAGAAATGTGTTCTGAGAGGACTCACTGCATGACCTTTCCAGAGACCAAAGAGAATCTGACTGGTTTGTACTTCCCTGGTTGTCCTCTGGCCTTTTCTGAAGGTGTTTTTTTGAAGAAGTTTCAGAACAAATGAGAAGGAAGATCTTATTTAGGCCTCTAAATCTACACCTAGTGTTAAAAAAATCCCCAAATTATCTTTATTCGTCATCACACCCAGAGATGTCTCATATCCATTTAACAGTGCTGGAGAATTTGCTCAGTTTTGATCACAATTTTATGATATCACAATGAATTCCAGTTTATGTGATGAAGCATTTTATCTTCCAACTCCATCAGGTGTTGTGAGAGAAGATGAGGGTGTTTGGTACACCACTGTGTAAAGCTTCCCATATAAAATGTGCTAATCTGGGAAATTATAGCAAAAATCTATTTGCCTGTTGGATGCAAACCCATATTTTTAGAGAGATGATAAGGCTGTTCTTTAGAAGCTGTCAGCTTCAGCTTTTTAACATCTTCTTTGTGGGTAGATTTATTATAGTTCTTTAATCACAGACAGAGAACATCAAAAGGTTTACAGAAGTTCACGAGTCTCCATGTCCAAACTGCAAGGCATCTGAGACTAATTTACAACTTCACACTGAAAAAACAAAATGCAAATGTCAAGCAGCTCCTCATACACAGCTAGAAAGAAAATAAAACCCCAGTAAAATCATGCAATTTATTCTGGAACAAGTTATCTTGGAATTCCTGGAGAGAATATTGAAATACATGTGACTCCATGCACACAAGTCCTCAGAAACCTAAATGAAAGAATATTTATTGGCATTACAGGACTAGTCAGGATGTTATAAACACTGTAAACAATGTTATAAACACTGTAATACCATCCCTTTTACACATTAATCAGTCATAAAAGGGAACATCTCTATACATCCTGTGGAAGACAAAGAGAGATGAAGGCCTTCCCTATACCTCAAGATTCAGACTTTGAACAGCAGCTAGCAGCTTCAAGTAAATACTTTATTAAACAGCTATTGTTAGATGCAAAATACATATTGCTCAATCGAGACCCACTGGTGGGTGAGGAGAAAAGATTGAAATTAGGATTATCAAACTGAAAAAAGTGCTATATTTGTGGCACCATAAAAATTACAGGAGCAGTTAACTTACCTGGAGCTACTAATAAATTATTGGCATCCTGAAAAAAAAGAATCTAAGGTAGAAGTTGATACTACAGTGTATTTTTTTTCAATAATTTTTTGTATTTAATAGTTCCAGTCTGAAAACTGCTTGGGAAAAATAATTACTATTCATTTCATCTATTTGCTCCCATCTAACTGAACATGGATGCAGATAGTTGATTTTACAGTATATTTAAATTTTTGTAGGTAAGAGATGAGTAATAAAATAAGGCTGTACATACATCTTTGCCAAACAGCAACAGGAGTCTTTACCCAAAAGTCTGTGTGATTAATTTAAAAAATGTCTTTTCAGGAAAGATCAAATACCATTTTCAATCACCTCATAAGCTATTCTATGGCTCCACTATGCTGCTACTTTGTCATATTTATCTGTATCTTATACTTTTATATGTATTACTTGTCAGTGAAAAGCTTAAAAATTAGTTTGCAATAATTTTACTCTTTTTAGGTGAATAAGTAGTTTTGGGTTAATACTGGAGAAGTATTGTGAGTATCCAAGCAGTTTTCTCCTGTGCTGAGAGAACCAAAGAAAGGCTCATGTAAAATGAAAAAAAAAATGTAATGAAGAGTTAGTTTGTCCTATAAAAATGAACCACTCTCTCGCTACTGTTACTATTTTGTCTTGTTCAGCAGGCTGTTATTTTCTGAAATAATATTCATTTGTAAGACAGGAGGGATTTTCTTCTGCTTGCTTTCATCCTCAAAATGCTGGCTGCCTAGTCTAAGCCATATAGCCATTTCATAAAGGAGGCTTTGCTTGAAACCTCAGAATGGTTTGTCATTTAGGCAGGCATCCCTCTTTTCTCTGATGGAAGCCCTGATCAGCTCAGCTGAACTGCGACTTAGCTTTTAGACACCTTGAATTGCATTTGTGAGGATGTAAGTAGTTCTACTTATACACAGGAAGCTTAATCCATAAGAAGCATGAAGTGCCATTAATAAAATGCTACAATGACACAGTAACAAATATAATCTGTGGCTGAGATCTTAAAAATGCTTCTGAAGGTGCATAACATAACCCCTGGGAGCAGTTCTATGTATGCCAGGAGAACTAAGTCCATGAGCAGAGGTATGAGTGGAAGTGTATGCTGGGGTATTTGAGGTACATGTTGTCAACAGCAGGAAATTTTTTAGCATTTGCCTTTTGCATCAGAGACACCTTGGTATGACAAAATGGTTTCAAAGTATAAACCCTAATTTTATAGTATCAAGACCAGGCAATCCAAGCTGGAAAAGAAAAGATGAGCACAACTTCAAGTTTTATACACAAGATATTCTCTTCCAGTTAACCAAATGCTAAAGAGTATGTCACCATGTGATTAATAGCTAAATATAATATGCTGCTGCATAAACAACCACTGTAAATATAGCTATCTTCACAGCAGGAGAAGCCTGAGCACATATAACAGCAGGCTAGCTGACAGCCAGAGAGATTACAGTATTTCATTTTCAGGCACAAGGCTCAGTGGTCAGCAAGCTTGTCAGTGGTCAGTAAGCTTGTGGTCAGCGAGAAACTGTTTCTAATACATTTGGCTGGACCTTGAAGTTAATCTATTGACTGCAGCCAGATTTACTGGGCAGGCTTTAATGGTCCACTGATTTTAATGGACTCTTAATCAATGTGGCAAATTCATAAGGCCACCACAAACAGAGAAACAGGAGACCATAGGCAGCACTGGTTTGATGTAGGCAGCAGTGATTGGAGAGAGGAATCTCAGTTATATGTTCAATATTGCCATTCTCTTTCCATATCCTCTGAGCATACAGCAAGCATAAAACCAAAATATCATATAGTTGCCTGCAGTGGCAATGTTCAACCCCCCCTGCCTCCATCAGAAATAAAACTTTTTTCATGGATTTAGGATGGCCAAAAAATTACATGCTGAAGAATTGAGTTACATACCACTGTCTGAAAGTAGATCACAGAAGAAAGCACGTTCAAACTTGTCTGCTCATACTGCTCCATTTTTCATCCACACAGGAGGAATACAGCTGGTCAACTCCTCCAAAGTTAAGCACATCATTTACACTAGTCTCCAGGCTTTGTCCTGAGCTAATTCCTTCCTCAGAAGAAACCATACTGCCTAGCTTCAACACTTCATCTCCAGGTAAATGTACTTTTCCCTGAGGGCTGGTTAGGTAAGATTGCCAGATACTTGAGCCCCTTTGGCTTTTAAGTAGAATCATAGTCTTTTAGATTGGAAATCATCTTTAAGATTCCTTAAGTCCAACTTTTATCCCACCACTGCCCAGTTCACCACTAAAACACATCCCCAAGTGCCACATCTACATGTCTTTTAAACACCTCTGAAGAGGAATTAGAAAACTTGGGCATGTGGACTTAGTGCACTGTATCTCCACAGTAAACTCTGACAGCAAGGAAATAAATGTAAACCCAGGCATGTGGCTAATTTCAACTCCTCATCACATTCACAAGAGTGTTGGTTTAACAGATGCTATTCCTGTAGAAGAAGATCAACTTTGTAGTGCTAGAACATTGTCCAGAGGGGCAATGTCGTATAATGGCAAATGACAAATAGATGCAGCATTGTAAAAGCCATATGCACATTGTTCGTTATATGCATTTTGGTTTTCATGTTCCAGAAAGATAAATTTAGTCTGGCACATGTCCAGGTTATACACCTAGGAGAAGTGGGGAATGTAGAAATGATCATACAAGAGCTGACTGGAAAAATTTGACTTGTTTAAAACAGGCAAGTAAAGACTGAGAAGAGAAACAGTTTTGATTTATATGTAACATCAGGGGGTAGTTGTCTACCAAGAAAGAAGCTGCAGGGCAGTTCTAGCAGAGAAATAAATGAGTTCAGCCATGAATAGATTTCAGAAAAAAACTGAACAGTTTGCACTAATAAGAATTATGTCCTAGCAACAGTTTTTCAACAGGAATAATGTGAGCAAAAACCAAAGTGTCTTTTAAGATGCAATTCAGTATTTTAAGAAATGGATTATATAATGTGTTAGTGTGTGACATCAAGGGATGGAGCCTAATAAATCTGAAAGTTCCTTCCCATTCTGCATTTCCTGTAGCCATCATGCTGTGATGCTGGTTTGACAGTGCAGAAAGGTTACAAGTGCTTTTTCATAATCCTTTTTAGACAGAGCCAGGTTGCAAAGAACAGAGAGGATGAGTCCTCCAGGAGCAAGATGCCCTTGGGAAAGCTGGAGAAACTGTTAAGTTATTTTTTTAGTTACAGAAAGGTCTCCCAAGTATCCATGTTTTCTGTAAGCTGATACATGATGAGATTAAATCCAGTAGTTATAAATTGCAGTGAAAAGTGTTCAGCTGGAGATAGAAGCAAAGACAGTCATCTTGGGGAGCTGGTGAACAAAACACAATACACACTTAGACCGAGGAAGCCATTTTTTAAAAATGCCAATAGACAAAACGAAAACGTTGAACATGTGAGGTCATAAAAACTTCTCAGTATCCTTAGTGCAATTTGCAAAACCCCAGGCTTCATAACATTTGAAATCTTGTAGGAACAAGCTCTCCCCTAGATCCTAGCTCCTGTGGTTTGCCATTGTTGGATGGACAGAAAGAGGAGACAAAAATGCTACTGTTAAAGTTTTTTGGCCCTTCATTTTTTAATGATGACCAGGACTCAGAAACCTGTATAAAGTTTGAGAAGATTTTGAAAACAGGGAAAATGTTCTCAAAACTAAGAGGAGTCCTGTTTTCTCTGAAAGGCTTTACACTTTCTTACACAATACTCTTCTTCCGTAGGAATTCCAAAGAAGTCTGCAAGTGCAGAAGCAGTGAATGAAATGAATGAATGAGTAGTCAGGATAAAATGTTGAGATTGGATGGTAGCTCCTCAGACAGAGAAACAGACAGACAGATTTACTCAGGTCAGTGTTTCTCGTGGTCAGGGTGTGGCAGGCTCCCAAGCTGCCTGCTGTCACCTGGAAGCAGGGTTTGACACAACACCTCTGACAGCAACCCCGATAAACAGCCCTTGGGGCTTTCACAGCTGAACCAAACTCTGACCCTTCTGAAGCTCTCAGTTTACAAAACAAACTCGTGTAATTGTTTAATTCATTCAAGAGAGTGATGGTAGCTGCTTTATAATCCCAAGGGACCCTGGAGCAGACTTTTCAGCAACTCTGCATCCCGGCACTCACTATCCAGCAGTCTTGTCTTCTGTGGCAACTAAGTGGACGTGACAGTCTGTCATGACCTAGAGGACAGCCAGCCACCCTCTCAGTCACAGAGGAAATGGAGAACATCCTTCTTGAATATGAGCAATTCAGAAATGCAAAAGCCCTTGAGATTCAGGATTTTATTTATAAGACTCCAGTGAGGAATCCAAGGGCTGGACTCCCCACAGGGCTGAGCACCTTCTAAGCTGTTTCATACTGGGGTTAGAGTCACCAGCTGGTACAGCCAGAGGAAATCCCTATGCTTTCTGCAGGCCAGATGTAAGCCATTTGGTTGGATCCTGTACTTAATACTCTGCCTAATTCCTTCCAGATGTTTCAGTCTCTTTGATGCTGCATCATGGGGCCAGTCTGGGCTGATGAAACAACCTCGGGGCCTTACAAGAGAGTCTCAGGATTATAAAAGTCAATGACAAAGAGCATTTTCACAGATCCACAGGTTCAGCATATACCAAATTTCAGGCTAATCCTCTGCAGAGAGCAGAGTATAAATGTGTTTGTACATATGTAGACTCTGCTGTCTAAAGGATGCTTCCAGAAGCCTGTGTTTGCTGCCCAAAGACACTGTTCTGTGTTGTGAGGGTCAGGAGGAGCTGGGTGCTTTTTCTGACTAGCAAGGGGACAGACAGAATGGACAGACAAATCCTGGTATTTTTTTGTCAGTGCTCATTTTAGTCACGATGACACTGGAAACTTCCCACAGCTTCCTAATAAAAACTACTATGTGGGTAAAATAAATATATTTTATTAGACAGATCAATATAGTTTTTCCAAGCCTGAGTAGCTCATTTATTAAAAGATTGCAGCCTCTAGCCTCAAGTTTTATGATACTTTCAACTGTCCTTATAAACATTTGATGCAGTATACAAATTAAATCTGTGGGGTGTTTAACCTTGGACAGCCTGGAGTATGGACTTACCTACAGCTATTTCTCCATTCTAGAGTGGTCTTACAAAATTGAATAGAGCTTCAAAAAAGTTTACTTGGTCTTCACAAGGTAGTAGAGCATGTAGAGGATATTATAACAGCATAAATAATGAAAACTGTGACCAGGTGTAAAGGATGACAGACACAGATAACACCATATTTTAGAGCATCAGTCAAATCCTGTGTGAGTTGTACGTGATGGGTGCACCCCTAATAGGAGGAAAAAAAGGGGTTCAAATATCACCAGAAACATCATTCCCTAGAATCATAACATAATCTTAAGAAGGTTCGATTTTCACTTTAAATTCAACACAAGATATATCCTTCAGCAATCCCTGCATTTATCCAGAGTCTATTCCCCACTGATAAGAAACTCAGATAATTTTTTTCTGTAAAGTGCAAGAGCTCTTAAGAAACATGAGAGAGACACAGCTAAAGCTCTGACCCTTGTCTGCAATTCCACATGACATTTATCACAAAGAACAGCTCTGATCAGGTACTGCATTCATTTGGGGTCTCTATATTTTAAGTCCTGGAAGAGACTAGATTTTCCAGTTTGTTTACTAATCTTTAGTATCATTGTTTCTGATGACTGTCACTGTTCCAAAGTAGTTTGTTTTCCTTTTGCCACTTTTGTACACAAAGAAGAAAAGCATTTTGTAAATAGCAGTAAACTTATAACTCATAATTGGCAGAAGTGGTAGAGCAATGGCTTTTTAATATTTTTTAAAGGTTTGTGTTTCAAGTTGACAGCACCACTTCAAACTAATGAGACAAAGTAAGAGGTGGAAAATATGCAAATGCATTAGGAGAAAGTTAGGTTGGCACTGTTGACAATTAACTAACAATTATTAATTCCCCTGATACTCATTGTAATAATGGTAATTGTGATTTATTAATTATGTTTCATTTTGGAGGCTGTTAGAATTTGATTTCCTGGGCTCTTCCTTGCAATTTCCATTAATTACTGTCCACCTTTTCTCTAGTTTTTCTATTGAAACTAAAACAAAATTAACAGTCTTTAAATTCTGCTGCAGAACTCTTTTTCAACTGACTTTCAAACTAATTGAAATTGAAGTATTTCTGCTGTCTGTCTGCCCCATCATCACACCTCTCAAAACCTGAGTTTTGTTGAAAGAAATTTATTCTTCCTTTTTCTACCTTGACTTGAAGACATGCTTCTTCCCTTTGCTGACTCCACGAACTGACTTATTTTCCAGCCCAGATCCTTACCTTTGTACATGGCTCTACTTAATCTCCTATTTTCTTGAGTCCAGCATCTAAGATACAGACTCATTTCCTGGCCCTTTCTGCTGAGAGTCATTTGCTGCCACTTCATCCACACCTGTCTGCTCAATCCCCCAGCTCCTTGCACAAGTAACCTTCCTCATTAAGTCCTCCTAATAAAGTCAGTGAAGACCACTCAGTTGGAGATCCAGACCACCATCACAAATTATGTGTTATCTACATAGTGCAGATGTAGGAAGAATAAGCTCGACATTATTAATTCGATACAATAGATAAACCAGCTTTCTTTCTAAAATCTAGCAGTGGCTACCTGTTATGAAGCTCATACCCATCCCAACCTACACATATTCTGGACAATTAATACCATGCATGAAATTACAATGAAGCACCCAGTGCCACCCTGGCCACTGGGAGAAAAAGGCAAATTATTCTGTGAAATTCCTTTTGGAAGGCTGAATTGACCTGGTTGTTTCCCACCAGTGCAGCTGTGGCTCATGGGGCCGGTGCAGAGTGGTGAGGTAGCAGAGCAGACAGTGGCTGAGATGCAAACTGCTTTGGAGCTGCCAGCCTTATGTATCGGATTACGATTTCCGATATTGAGGTGGTCAGAGTCTTTTTGCCCTCCTGGATGCTTCAGGGCAGGCGCAAGAAAGGGACAGAGGCTTCAAGGTTCAGTTTTTTCAAGGTCTATCATGGTGTTTATTCTTTCTTCTTATCTCATAGTTCCCTCTGTCCTCAGCAAGGACTGTTCTGAACACCGGCCATCAGGGAACTCTCTTTTTCCCCTGAAAGGTTGTTGCCTTTTATACAGTTTATTACAAACATATTGTTTACCATTTCCTACCAATATCCACCATCTCCATCAAACAGATCATACCCACTTGGCCCAATCTCCACAAGCTACATTGTGCTAACGTCACAGCAGAAAATGGAGGTGAAGAAGAAGAAGAAAAGCCTTAGGAACCGCCCCAAAATCTCCATCTTGTCTCCATCTACTTCTATCATAAAAACTTAAAACTACATGTTTCTCACTCAGTGATAAACTAAACTGTGTTTCACATTCTTGAGATTTGTAATTCATCTCTGCCTTGTGCCATGGTCTGTGACCCCCACGGACAGAGGCAAAACGCCCCTGTTCACTCCCCTGGACAGGGCTGTAACCACCCTGTACTGGGGTCAATCCTTCTTGTTCAGTTCCCAGACTGTTTGGCCAGGGTTTCCTGAGCTCCCGGGGCAGCCAAAAAGATGCCCTGGGTTCCCACACTTATGAGGCACAACACCTCAAGTTTGCAGAGCAGAAGAGACCAGAGCTCTGGGCCAAGTACCACGGCCTCTTTTGGCCCCACTGCTGAACAGTCAAACCAAATCAGCCTGGGAGGTGCCAGAGGGTTCTCTAGGGCATATGTGCCAACAAAGCTCCTCTGTAGAGCTCCTATGCATTGATTTTAGTCACTTAATCAGATTTTCCTTGTTCTTTACAAGTGCCACAGCTGTCCATACCTTCAGTAAAGGCCCAAGGACTAAACCTGTGATAATGCAAGCACATAAATATATTTGCATACCACATGGTGACTTTAGCAGAAAACAAGTTTTTCCAGGCCTTGCATAGATGAAAAGAGCAATTATTGATGCAACAGTACTGTGGCAGTGTTTGCAGACTCTTTCACATCCAACTGCTACTTCACCATTGGAAACAATTCCACAAATCACAGTTTGTACCTACTTGCAATCAGAGTCCCTTTCATCTGTTCCTACCTAAAGCAAAAAATGAAGAATTGAAAAAAAAAGGGGTTTTGCCAGTATCATATCTCTGAGGCTTCAGGTTTCCTTCTTCAAAATGTCCCTGAACTGCTTGGGGATGCAGGAGCATTCTGCAAATACTGGGAAATTCTGAGGGGCGTTGCCTTACCCTTCCTGGATGTCTATCTGGCCGCTCTAGCCACTCAAATGCGTTCCCAAAATGTAGGTGCAGAGCTGGGCTGTTGGGAGGGGACTCAGGAGCTGGAATAGCTGAGAATAAGTTGAAGGCTGACAAAATTGCGATGAGGATCATGAGAATGCAGGTCTAATACAAACAAGGACATTTCTTCCTTCAGTGTATTCTAGATTTTCCATGACACAGGTCTAGGAAATTTGTACTTGTAGAGGAAACTCATCAGGACTGATGGTAAACTTTCATCTCTAAAAAGGGTGATTTAATCAGAACAAACATCACCTTTTTTTCAGCCCACTGAGACAACCAAGGTTCTGACTTTGCCTTCAAAGCTCGGGAAAACAAGAAGTATGTCAGATGCCCATACTCCAGAGCCCCTGCTTCGCTACACAGAGGAGCACTTGGATGCTGAGATGTTGCTGAAGGAGTTGGTGCTGGGAGGCAACCTGACCATTTGCAAAATCATAAAAAGAGACTGAGAGATGTTCCTGTTAGATATGGGGATAATAACCATCCCATAGCATGCCCAGAAAAGGAACTGAAAGTATAGGTCAGGTGGATCATTGTTAGAGACTATGCATGGCAAGGAGGGGGTTCTCAGGTGTGTTAGGGGGGCAGAAGCAGCAATTATACATCAAACATAAAGAAACATTGGGAACAGGAAAGGAACAGCTATGTTGTGTTATCTGGAGAAATTCAGAAAAGAAAGGGGGAAAGGGAAGTAAAATATTAATATGAGATTGATGTGCGAAAAGGGCTTTCTCTTGTGGGAATGGGAGTGGAGAATTTGCTAATATCTTCCAGTGCAGTTCATCTGTTTTTCTTGTTATCTCCCTGAAAATAAAAATGTACCAGATGGATATGGTTAACTAAATCCCTTGAGGAGAAAGGTTTTAATTTCCTTCCTTTGCTTCTCTTCACCTTTATTAACACTAAGGAGGGGATGGGACCAAAACAAATTCACAGAACCATTCATCAACAGCCCAGGGGAAGTCAAATGCCTGTGCAAAGGTTTCCCTGGCAGAAGGAAAAATATATGCTACATGCCAATGGCAGCCCCTTGTCTGGACTTCCTTGCATAATTCTCCTGCCTGCTATTTTATGTTGCAAATATGGCAATAGGAGAGTGGCATCCTCATGGTGCAATATGATATCAATTGCCATAAATAGCAGCAAGACAATGTCTGAAAGCAATTAGGACTACTGTATATGACCCAGTCAGTGCATTTAAGATTACTTGAAATAGTCTAGTTTGGCTCCCACAGATATGAATAAGGGTTTGTCTGTTTAAATTCCAAGGAAAACTCATCTGAATTTACTTCTGAATGGAGTAGCATAACCCCCCGCATGCAGGATTATAGCTGGCTTTGATGATACAATTTAATTCACTCCCAAAGGAGCCGTGGATCAAAAACTCTCATTAAGGACAGGTTGTCTGTTTAAGATTAACATGGACCTTCATTTCCTGTTCTTGTGGAGCTGTGGCAGCAGGTGGCATGTCTCATCCCTTGGTTTTTGTTTCTTCTGGACTCTGGGTGAAAGGACAGATCTCGGGTTTGGATGACTTTGCTGGCATACAGTTCTTCTTCTAGTGTGGTTTGAGTTGCACAAAGAATAGGTTTTGGGGAAACTCAAATGTGTTCTCTGGTGGTCACACGTCCTGGGCTTGCTTTGATATGGGCAAGGAAAGGATGTCCCCCCAACTCAGGCATTTGGGATAAGAGGTGTGCCCCTGGTTAGACACTCAGTGCTGAACAGCTGCTGTGGGGCTGTTCTACCTGTCCCTGTACAGATAGAAAAGTCCCAAGCACAGGATGAATGTGGAAGGAGGGACATCCCTGTGAAAGATGAAGATTTCTAACATTTTTGAAGTTTTTCTTCTAAACATAAATATAACTGTTTAGCTGCCTGTACAATGGAGGCATTGATCTTTGTTGGAATATTAATTAATTCATTCTGTATTAAATTTAGAACTTATTTATTTATTTTTTGTAAGTAGGTGGGCTATCTGCAGGAAATTATGACAGGTACTGAATCCATCTGACCTTTACCAGTGGGAATATGTTCCTGCAGCTGTTCACGCTGGGAGGAGCTCCAGCAATGTCAGTGATTTTACTCTCTCTTTAACAACCCACTTGCTCTCTTAGACCAAACACCTGCCCCACTAATGTGGAATCGCTCCTGTCTCAGCTGCTTCATTAATCACGCTGATGTTTGGGTATTTTGCATTTCTAATCAAACTCCTACCTGCCACATCAATACCCAATTGATTGATTATGTTTACAGACTTAGTGAATGCTTTGCAAGAATACTGATAAACTTTTCACTTAAAAAGCAAGACTACCTCATCTGTATTTAAGGAAAAGATAAAATCCAGCTCCTTGGTATTAGAAATAAACAGAACACCAACCACTTAATTTCACTGAGTTATCTCTGTGCTGAATCTCAACATTTCTGCCTGACTTAGGTAAACTTCAGAAAGGCATTTGGACACATGGGGAGATGCAGATTTTCTTCTGTATTTTGCTTCAGTAGTTTATAACCTCCCTAAAATATACTTGCACCTAATTTCTCATGTAAATTTGTCTAGCCTTCCTTTGAATCATTATTTGTTGTTATGCCATTGTCCATAATTATAAAGTGAAGTAAAGAACACTTCTATTCTCAGTTAATATTCCTTTTGAGGTCACCTTAAACTTTTCTTTCCTGAGTTAAAGTGATGGTGCTCTTTACATCTCTCATGGAATTGTATTTCCTCTAGTCTCCACATTTTTTTAGGGAATTTTTGCACTCTCGGCAGCATTTCATTGTTATTTTAATATAAGTATTCCAGAACATAACATTACGCTAGGCCTATTCTAGCCAATTTTGTACATAAAGGTAAAAGCCATCTTTCCACCCTTAATCATTACTTCCCTCTTTACACTGTCAAGAATGTTTTTAACCCTTTCTGCGACAAAATGCTGAGCAGTTTATGCATGCTGACTTCCACGAATGCTTTCTAGAATTACTTTCCAGAACCTTCAACCCCCATCTGGGTGCCAAAACCCAATCCTCTTTTGGGCAAAGCAAATACTGCAGGCTGTACTCAGACACACAAGACATAAATGCCACCTGCATGCATGTAGGGTCTTCCAGGTAAATATAAAACTAGCCATATCACTTCACAGCCAGCACAGGAATGGCCAGGTATGAGCATTGCAATGACTTTCTTGCTTATATAGAGATAACTCTTGATTTCAAAAAAGCTAAAAACTTGTATGGACTTTACCATCTAGAAACCTGACTCTCTTGCAAGATCTTCTTTATTTATGCAGAAAACACACTTGGATACATTCAGATTTTCATGCTGGTCTCTGCAGTAGAAGAAATAAGTCACTGATGCATTAAAAAACCTCTTATGTGAAATACTCTGCAACTTTGCCCATTCTTGGCATGGAGAGCACCCTAGTCCCTGTGTTACTGGCTAGCCAGTGGGAGGCCACCCTCCAGTCCTTCAGATAAACTTATTCTGTGCTTTGTAAAGGAATGGAGGATTTGCTAATACAATATTGAATGTTTTAGCTGAGCATTTGGCACTTGCTTGTACAGGGAGAGAACTGAGGTCTAGCCCCTGCTCTGAGGGCAATACAAAAATTAGACTGGAAGGGATTTGTTAAAGTGATAAACGGCTTCTTAGTTTAGGAACAGAAGTCCTAACAAGCAAAAGGTTTACCCCAAACTGACTCCTGGACTGTGCTTAGATTAATTTACGACAACAAAGTTTCTGCTCTGTGCAGTATTCACTCAATTTAAATGGGTAACAGTCAAAACATTTTGAAATGTAGCTTTATCTAGGGTGTAATTATTTACCATAAATACTTTGCATTAAGTTTTGATTAAATTTTCATAAGGTCTCAGTGATTATGGCACACACATTTCATTGTCTCTCTACAGTACTATGTCAAGTAAACTATTATATGAGCTATAGAACAAATTTTCTGGTAATGATTTGGTTACACATTGTATCACTTTTCTCTGTAGTCCTACTTTTCCCAAATGTTTTATCTCCAGCAGCAGCCTCAAAGATTTTTCTGTCTGTGCACTGGGTAGTTGATTATGACCCCTAATGAGCCTGCTGAATTACACCAATCAAGAAATACATTTACTGGGGCTTTCCACGGATGCAGCTATATTGGTGTACTGAATATATACCCTCAAAAAACCCCACAGACTTCCTAACTGCTCTGTGCCAGTGATTAGACAAGATTAACATTTCATGGGAACTGTGTCAGCATGAATGTGAATGTGGTAAAATTGAGCACAGTGATAATACTTTGTGGTGAACAAGTTTTCAATCAATGATTCCAAATTATAGCATGTTATCTTCCCTCAGCTAAAATTGCAGAGGCTGCAGATAAAATGTTGGCTTTATTTTCCATATTTGACTGGAGATTATGTATTTTCCTGTACTGACAGCTCAGAATTCTCATTAGAGATTAGTCCTATTCACATCACTTTCATAGCAAACACTGAAAAAAGCATTTAAAAAGTATACTCCAAGTCAATTTTTGTGTCTCAAGCCACAGGCAAAGGACATAGTTTTCCACTTTGCCCATTGCTGCTGTTCTGGGGAGGTGACAGGGATGAGCAGTGCAGAGGAGTGGTTGTGGTTATCAGGGCACAACACACCTACCTGTTCCTGGTTGTGAAAAGCATGGTAGAATCATGTCCCCAGCCTTTCCCTCCATAAACCAGTCATGTCCACACCTCTTCCCTCAAATCCTTGTCCCAATGCCACCATGTTCCTAAACTTTCCTGACTTCTTGTGATCCTCTCTTCAAACAACAATGCCAGTAGTGCTGTGAAGCACAGGACACCAGATGGATGAGGTTGCCTCATTCACAGGGAAGATGACATGGGGGAAGTGATGAGGCCTCTGCAATCCTGCCCTGTGTCCAGAAGATTCCTGCCAGGCAGCGGGGGAAAAATATGGGCCATGGAAAACAAGGTTACTCAGAATAATTACTTTTGTCAAAAGACAAAAGAACAAACTTTGCCAAAACCTCACAGGTATGTGGTTTTGGCAAGGTTTGTTGAAATCCTGGTACTGAGCAGTGGCTTGTTGCAAACCTCTAGGGCATGATGGGGATGTTCCCAACTTTTTCAATGATCTGTTAAGTCCTCTCCTACATCACAGCAAAGGTTCAAAGGCTGCCATTTTGTTGCAAATAGATACTCCTTAAAATAAGGTAATGAGCTTCTCTTAACGACAGCTACATCACAAACATTGGAATCAGATGCACAGAACAACAGCACGGTCTCCGTGCTCCCCACAGCACAGCAAAGAGAATCAAACAGAACAGTGGCAAGAATTTCCACAGCTGACCTCCCCAGTCTTATGGGCTCCTTGAAGACTCATAAGAACTGTGAGTGAGTGAGTGAGTGAGTGACCACTGCTGGGTCCTGACTGCTGCTGTTGGGTAAGGGTGGCCAGACAAACATTTTTGTCAGAAAACTCCAGCTACTCTTCATCTTAAGGTGCTCTTGTCTCCAGCTGGCAGCTCATGAGGGAGTCCCAACAATGTGTTTGACAAGATTTAGAGTTTTAGGCAGCTGGAGGCCCAGTGTACACTGGAGGGAAACAACTCAAAGCAGTTGCTGCAGAAAGGTGCACAGGAAGAGGCTGAAAATTGAGGACAGAACACACATGCTTAGTAGTGATGCAGACATACCACTACACATGATCCCCAATAACTACTGGAACAAGACAGCAGGACCTCTGTCTCAGGTTCAGCTCTGGAGCATGACACAGGTCGGTCCTGGGATTGCTCTTCTCCAATACCTTTATCAGTGCTCTGCAGGAGGTCACAGAAGGGTTGCTCATTAGTTTTGCAGATGACATCAAACTGGGAAGATATTTGTTATGCCCACAGGCAGGGCTGCCTCTCAGGTGCACAGACCTTGTCTGGGTGGAGGAACAGGCTGACAGAGACCTCATGAAGTTTTACAAGGACAAATGTTAAATCCTACATCTGCAGTGGTGGGAACCTGAGTAACAAGATGGATGGTTTGGGTGGGCAGCAAATGGAACATGAGCCAGCAGTAAGTCCTGACTAGGCAACAAAATGCCCGTGACTGAATGAACAAGAGCAGAGATAGAGATCAGGAGGGGTTTTCAGTTCCCTACTTGGCACTCATTACGCAACATCTGGACATTGCAGTTTTGTCCCCTCCCACTAGAAAGAGAACGCTGATAAACTGGAGTCAGTTCAATGTAGATGCTGGGGCTGGAACATGTGTCCAGTGAGGAGATGTTGGAGAACTCCCACAAGGGAAGTGGACTTGTTTAATTGGAGCAATGATGGCTTTAGGTGGCCTAGCAGCAGCCCAAAATGCCAGTAGGAAAGTCACTGAGGATGCCTTCAAATCGCTGCTTGACTGGGCAGGAAGAAAGACACAAAAGGCATAAAAGTTGAGATGGAAAAGTTTCAGCTTGGGCGTAAGGAGACAGCCTTTGTCCATAGGACAATTGGTCAGAGGACAGAGAGGTGTTGCAGTCTCTGACTTTTGAAACTTTCGGGACTGAACTGTATGAGCCACTAAACAGCCTGGTCTGAACTCAGAGCTGACCTGTGAGCAGGAGACTGGACCAGAGACATTTGATGTCCCTCCCAGCCTGAGTTATTCTGTGATTTTATTAACAAACTATCCCCTCCCCATCACTGGATAACACTGCCTTTCTCTCACTAGATATGGCCTCCAGTGATTGACAGGTAATTAATCAGTAAATTAATCAGTAAATATAGTCCCAAATAAATACAAAGGAGTTAGAAGAGAGGTGAAGCAAATGATAATCCAGTGTAAAGACAACCTTTCATCCCTACATTGAACCTGTAGATATGAAAGGAGAAGTGAAACAAAAAGCCTGATATATTATTGGCTTATGGTAGTGTAACACCAAAACCACTGGATATTAATGGTAAAAATTCTCAAGCAGGCTGGTCAAATTGCAGTCTTCACTCTTGAAGATACTCACACCTTGCCTATATGTGTTCTGATCTCACTTTGAAGGTGCATTTCATTTCAAAGCTGGCCTTTTTTTGGGTGGGGTGTTTAGAGCAAATGGCTTCCTGTAACCCTATGCAGCATGAAACACAAGAAGAGAAACCTCTCAAGAGAGCTGAGATCTAGGCAGGAGAGGTGGTGCCAGGAGAGAACTGAGGAGATGCAGCTGAAGCCTGATAAGCATGGAAAGTTTTAACAAGACCCCTGACTGTCTCTTACTCCTTCTCCATTGGTTCTTCTCCCCTCTAGAGAGCAGTGCTCACCTCCCAAACAGAAAAGATGGGGTGAGGGGCTGAAAACATTAACAACCTTTTCAGTTACAAGTCCAGCATGTGAAGATCTTGCTATGAGAAAATGAGGTCCTTGGTTATATCACATGGGGCAAAAATATAAAGTTTATTCTTTAAGAACCACCCTTACTGGAGACATTTGATATCATTTGATACTATTTGTTTTGTCTCTGGTGGCAAGGCATCAGCTGAAGACATGATTTCTATGACACATATCAGATAGGAGAAAGTCATCTAAATCAGATGGGGCTCAGCTTTTCCAGCTGATGTGGCTGAATGCAACCCACAGGAGTTCAGCAGTACATCCATCTTCCATCTGCCTGCAAAAAGGCCTGAAAACCTGGGATCTCCCTCCCTGCTTTTGCTGGAAACACCTTGCTCAAATGATTTTAGAGACCTGCCAGAGGGTGCAGCTGAAAAATCCTTGATGCTCATTTTGTGTGAGTAGAGATGACTGAAATAATATCCAGAGTAACAGAGGCTGCTGTTTCTGAAGTGAGCACTGAGAATAGTTCAGGTCACCTAAGGGAAGTGGTGGTGCTGGAGGATATGAGGATGGAGGTGTCACACGTCCCCAGCTCCCCTTTTGCAAGCAGTGGTTGCTGCCACTCACAGCTGCAGCCTCTGCTGCTGGAAAGGCTGAAAGCATCTACAAGACCTTAAGGACCTTTCACAATGGAACTTTGTGGTAAATACCCCCGGCACTCATCTCAGCTGACACCAAGCAAAGTGAGGCACTGCTCTGCAGCTCTGTGTGCAGGCAAGGGAAACTGCTGTCCTCAGCCTCCCCACCACCCTCAGGTGTGCTTTTAACCCGGCAGCTTCAGGAAGCAGGTTCCTGACCACAATCTGGAGACTTGCTGTGCCTTCACTAATGTCACAAAGATTTCTGATACAGCTCTAAAGCATAAATAAACCAATAAATAAACAATCTATGAGAGAAATGAAGAATTTTAACTGATGTATGGGGATCTAATTTTTGTTTCTTAAGATTACCTGCCTTTGAACACTGGCTACAGTTCTGCCTTTAATCCCTCTGGGCAGCAATATTTACAAAACCTGAAAAATACCTTGCTTTCATTTTTTGAATCTAGTCATAAGTTCATATAAAACATACCTGCTGCAGGATGCAATGCCCTATGTCGTGGCAGAGGATTGCTATGAAAGAGTAAAGTGAAGCATAACTTCTGATAATGCAATGCATTGGACTCAGGAGTTGACAGGACTGCTACTAGAAATAAATTAAGCTTTTGGCACATGACAAGAATATGGGTTCTTGTCTCTGAGGCTCAGGATGTTTCCTCCCTGTTGGGGCAGACTCCACTTCTCTGTAATGTTTGTACTGCAATGTGCTGATTACAGTGACCTTCTTCAGGATTTATTACAGCTCTAGATGGCACAAGGAAAGCTAAATAATAATGACAGATTCATGCCCTCAGGGAGCATCCAGTGTAAGAAAAGCACACTAAAAGAGATGGCAAGGCACAAAAGATGTAGGAAGAAGAACACGCTATCCAGAGAAGAAGAGGCTTCCATCCAGCTTTATACTTGCTGTCTCTGCCCCTTGTTGCTGTCAAAATCAGGGACAGCATCTCTGATGATGAGTTGGTAGAAGCCAAAGTGATGTAGCCCTGAGCCAGAGGTCTGAGCTCCTGCTCCCAGGGCACATGGCAACATGCAGACGTGTCAGTGTTCCTGTTGGAGATGCAGGCAGAGCATTGTCACAGATGGACGAGTGTCTGTTGCTGCTGTGACAGATGAGCAATGGATCTAATTATATAACTGGAAGAGGAGAGCCATCTTGCACTCTTCTGTGATCTAGGGAAGTCATTGCAAAGCTGCTGTGTAGTACAAGGAGTAGTGTAACATTAGCTGCTCTACAGCACAGCAATACATCACACATACCCATTTCATGGCCACCCTAATATATGTCACTGCCTTTGCTTGCCAGTCCATCACTTGAAAAAGGGACAGGAGGTGTAAAAAGCCTCAGTCACATAACTGCACTGAGTGCAAGTTTCACACAACTCATGCAGAGAGCAGTGAACTGTAGCAAGGGCTTATATTCACTTTCCATTGACTGCTCAGCTGCTATTCATAAAAGAGCATGGAAAACCAATTCCAGCTGACTGCATGTCCTAATGCATTCATGTTCCTGTAATCATTCTGTTTTGTCTTGATTATAACCAGAACACGTAGAGCAATGAGAGAGGGAGAAAGGCAGCAGAAAGGAAGAGGTATAGCTATACAATAATTACCTATATGTTATATACTGAGGCACATGGAAAATTATGTGGTTGGTGATAGTCAACATGGTTTCATTAGAAGCAGGGTGCCTGACAAATTTGGTGGCCTTCTACCATGGAATTACAACATTGGTGGATGAGGGAAGAGCAATAGACATAATCTAATGTTAGGTATTTGACAATGTCCTGCACAATATTCTTGTCTCTAACCTGCAGAGACATGGATTTGACAGATGGACCAGTTGGTGGATAGGAATTAACTGGACACTGAAATAGCTGCAGTCAACAACTCAATGTCCAAGCGTCAAGCACTGTGAATGGCATTCCTCAGGGGTTGGTGGCGTGGCTGGTGCTGTTTAACAACTTTGTCAGTGGCACTGAGTGCACCCTCAGCAAGTTTGCCAGTGACACCAAGCTGTGTAGTCTGATTGACATGCTGGATGGAGGGGATGCCATCCAGAGAGACCTTGAAAGGTTTGAGAGGTGGCAATTCACAAAACACAATACACAGTGGAGTGATGGGCGTGCAGAAGTATGCACTCTGAAGTATGCACTCTCCTAGTTTTCACTGTGTATGAAAAAGCTGTTAGTGAAATTGAATTATCCAATACAGTCAGCTAACTACAGTCAACCCTTGGGTTGCAGAAGCATTTGAGGTTTTGCAAACCTACAGTTTTTTCTTTTATAAAAAATGGCTATATGGGACAGGGAGAAAAACAGATTATATTTGTAATCCTCATGAAAACTCTTTTAAAGAAACTATCTAAAGAAATTAATAGAGAATTTTTACTGATGCCTTCTCTAGCTTAGCTAATAGACTTCCTGCAGCTTCAGTAATGGATCTACATATTCTAGCACATATGGCACTACATTGTTAGTCAGCACTTAATGACCTTGTGACCGGAATGACTTTTATATTTACACCTGAGTTCCCCAAGCATAACACAGCCATTTGGTGCTGGGTGAAAACAGGTCATACCAGAGGTATGTGAAGGAGCAGTTGTGTAAAGAAATGGATGCGGCTGCACAGATCAAGAGGAGCCTCCATATGGAGGGGTGCCTAGGGTGCTGGGAATGTGTCTGGCACCCCTAGCTGTGGTAGGCATTGCAGGGTTACACAGAGTTTACACCAGTGTAGTCACCCACTGTCACATTGCTGAGTCCAAGAGAGCAAGAAGCTCATCACTGCAAACTTCTTGAGGCTCTTGCTGCTGCTCTGTTGTTTGAACTTCTGCACAGGTGTGTTTTCAAATGTCAGATGTCTCAGCAGGGCAAAACAGAGACATAAACACAGCCTACTTGTGGAGTGTATAAGATATCTGTCATGCATAACGTTTTCTTTTTCTCCCAAATCTCACACTACTTTCCTCCTCTTCATCTGCTGATAACAGTTTTTAGAAGGTTGAAGCCCTTGGGTTGCTGGTATGATCAGGAAGAAATTGTGTCTCACTAGTGACTTTTGTTGGAGTTGTTGATAATTACTACCTGCAGCATCTCCTCAAGTCTGCTGGCCTTTTGTGCCCTGCAGAATTTTTGACAAAAGGGCTTGGTAAAAGTTTTGGAAACAGGACTCCAGGCAAAATTGATCGTAGAAATAGGCTTCTAAAATCTTTATCTATATTTTATGCATTGTGATAACTCTCAAATTCTTACTCTTGGGCTAGTACAGTTCCTTATTGCTAGATACCTCACAAATGCAGAAAAAAACCCAGATATTCTTTCTTGATATATTTGCTGCCCAGGCATACAGATTTTGCTTCTCCATTTTTATGTCACTTTAATAAAGAATTTTAAGGAACAAGTAAAGGTTACACCTTTGAAATTGGTGCACAGACTGGAATAATGCTCAGGTAACCAGAGCAAATCTGGTGATATCTACATACCTCAGCAGACAACTGCCTTGGTTTAGAGCTATTAATTTCTAATAGACTTTCTCTGGCTATACTTGCTACAAATCTTACCCTTGAAATTAATTTAACTTGTGTATGATGGCTGAGACTTAAAAGGAGCCTATGTACACTATTTTGCAAAATCCCATTACATTTTAATAACATTTCTACTTCTAATGGACTTTGGCCTCTTGAAAAACTCAACTTGAATTCCCAGTTTCCAGTGGTATCACTAAATGAGTGCTATCACTAAATCAACTCTATGGTGATTCCTTCCAGAAAGTTGAGTGTTAATTTTTATTTTTGATAGCAGCTCCTCTCCTGCATTTCAGTGGTTTGGGACTTTCCTCTTGCTTGACTTGTTTTTGTGCTTCATGTTTGCTTTATCATCCTTGCTAAGGATATCTCTGAATATAGAGTGACACTCACATCTGACACCATGAACAGGAAAATTGATGAGTCACAGCAGCTCCAATTTCCCACCTGCATCAGCAATGGAGAAATATCCAGCTAGGAATAACCATGTACTTTATAGTTAGCTTTTTCCACCCCTATTACCCTGAGTTACAGATATTTTCCAAACTGCACATTTGCAAGTGTGCAAACCCCCCCCCCCCATCTCCAAACCAAAAGCTCCAATTTTTAAATTACAAAGGGATAGTCAAGACACACTGTCCATCAGCCATCACCAGAACTGTCCCTCTATCTGTTCTCTTTCAATCAGCCTGAATCCTATTTCCCTTTGGTCACCACCCCTACGATGGGATGGAGGAAGAGGTTGTAAAGTCTGATAACAGTATTGTCTCTCACAAGCACTTCATGGAGTAATATCACCAAGGTAAAAAGTCTTATTGCTCCTTTACATTCCCCTGATATCTCTGCTGGGCTTCTAGGAAAGATGTTTACAGATGTTTTGAACCAACAGACTATGTTTGGTTAGCCTGTAATGTATTTCTCACAGACTGTCCAGCACTACATAGCCAGACATAAGCCCAGTGTGGGAGTTGGGGGACCTGGAGCAGCTGCTGTGCTTGGGGGGCACCAAGGCTTCTGGTGGGCTCTTTCCAATAAATTCACTTGTACTTTTCAGGATTTAATGCCTGGGAGATAGAGGGTGGGATTAAGGGGCTCCTACTGCAGAAGGGCAGTGAGGCTGGACTTCACAGTGCATAGGACAGCAGATCTGTCCATTCCTTTGGAAGCAAGTTGCACCTGTGAGAATTTAGCTGGGGTTAAAATCCTTCTTAATTATATAGTCATCATCAACCTCTTCCAGGGAATCCATTTTCTCTCTAGAATCTAATTGTCTTTAGCAGTTATTCCTATCTGTTAGAGAGCATTTGCATGCATTCCTGCTTTTAAATAATGATAAAATATATGGGCAGCTGAGAGTCTGTTGTGCTTGCAGCATTTCTGGTGAATACACATACAGATATATGCTTGGTAAATAAATTCAGAAATAGCTCAGAGGCACTGTCACAGTGGGAGACACTGGTTTACTCAGAAACACTCTGCTGAGCACTTCTCACAGGAATGTTCAACTTATGATCCTTGGCTCGGGTCTCTGCTCAGCATTGTGTGGCCTCTCATTGACTCTGTTCATATTTCACCAACATTTCTTTTGCATTAAGTGCCTTGCAAGAAGTACGGAGCAATTCAGAGCCCTTGCTCTCTTATGGACTGTAAGGGACAGCTTTGGAAGGATGTGCATCCTGGTCCCTTTTGGCCATTAGCTTTCACAGGCTGTGCTAGGCAGGACCTGCCCACATGAGGCCACCTCTGTGAGGGTAAGCCTGACTGCCAGAGGAACATGGTTTGTGTCATTTCACAAGCAAGTTGTTGCAGATTCTGAACCCACAGTGTCATGGAGTGGTCTCTGTGTCTAGAACCCTTTCTAGGGCTCAGGGGCTGCCCCTGACCCCTGCCAAAGCCTGAGGACTGGCATGACAATGGTGTCCTTCTGCTTTTGCTTCTCGAGCCCACGTATCAGGGCATGAAGGTGCTTGTCCAGGCTGATGCTATCCCAAGGGACTGCTGAATAAGATGGCCTTTTGCACATCCAGGCAAACACGGGGCTGGATCCAGCCATGCTCCAATGGGCAGCTGTGCAGAACCCTCCTCCTTCACCCATTCCATTCACCAAACTGTAGGCACTGGCTCCACACCATGCTCCATCCCAGCACTGAAGATATCATTACAACAGCTCTATGCTATCAAATGAAATCAGTATTTTTCACACCTAGGACATCACACTTCTTGGAGGTGGGGAGCTTGGTAAGCGACTCACTCACAAGGACTCATCCATTGTGTCCCACTTCTCCACCTCTCACCTTCTGCCTGTGGGACTGAGGGAAAGCCCACAGTGCCAGATGGGAAGGCTGGTGACAATCACCTCCAGAGGCCCAACAACCTTCTCATAATAACACAAGAATGGACTAAGCATTCTATCTTCCAATTAAGGACATAATTAGGGCCCTTCACTTCCAGCCTACTGCTTCCAAACATTTTGCTGGCTGCCTGACTCTCACGGCTGAGAGCAGACTCAGGATGGCAAATTCTGATTGGAGCCATCTTCAGTGTGTACTAAAGAGGGTCAAAATGGTGAAGAGTGACCAGAGTCATGTTTGTAGCAAGTGGAGCTAGAAATGTCAGTTTAGTGCAGAGTTAGAAATCACAATAATTTCTATCTTGTGGAGAGCTGTGTGGTGTGCTCTCAGTGTACAATGAGCTGCACTGACTTGTCAGTGGTCTCCCTGCTCTTTTCCCTTACTATGATATCTTTCTGCAGCAAGGGAAGACTTTCCAGGTACCTGTTTTAAGGGGTTCTTTGTGCTTCTGCACATGATCAGTCCTGCAGTGGGGATAATAAAAACTGAATAGAAAATTAACATGATTGTATGTGTTTAGTTATAAACAAACAGCAAGATGTAAAAGTCAGCTTTCACACACAGATTTAACTTGGATCCTATGGAGTTGAAAGAAGCTGAAAGACTAACCCAGAACTAGAAAGTAAAATGTACCATATTTTATTTGATTTTTCTTCCTGACTTGATAGTTTCTGAAAACCAATTCTTAAAAAAAATCATAAATCTAACATGCTGCTTCTTTTGGAACAGTGATCTTTGCATTCACTGGGTTAATCATGCCAGAACTACTTGCAAATTATCCAAACATACCTGAGACTGGATAAAACTTGCTGGAAAATATGAATTATGTTTTAATATGAAAATCAAGGGGAGAGAAGAGAAACAAGAATTTAAATATGGGAAAAATACATGTTGGCTTCTAAAAAGATGTTACAGTATAATATTTTGGGGAAATTGTGGGTATTTTTCCCCCTGCAGATAATATTTCTGAGGTAGAAGCTGTTGATCAGCTCCTGCAAGCTTTCATGGCTGTGGTGATAAGGGAATGGTGTAACAGCAAGTTTCCTTTGAGTCTGATCTGTGACACTGTCATCATCTCTAGCTCTCTGCTTTCCTCTTTGTGGTTTTCCTGCATCTTTGTGGTTTTCCTGCAATTCTGCTTTAAAACACAAGCTCTAAGCTGGAGTTGTTTGGTTACTGTCAGCCATTGTGCCCAAAGAAAAATGTTTTACTTTTTTAGCTTTTATTTCAAGCAGCTATATTCTTTTAAAGTTCATCCTTTCTACCATCAGCCGTGGTTGCAGACAGCCAGCTGATTGTCAACAATTTCCTACAGCACTGATTCATCTCTTGGTGTCTTTTCATTTTTCCATCAAAAAGTATTTGTAGATAAAAAATGTTGACCAGTTCTATTGTGCTCTCTGAAACATTAAAATAACAGTGGTTATGAAGTCTTATAACGAGCTGTCATGTCTTCCTTTCTTCAGCTTTTGACCATAGCTGAGCTCACTGATTAGGATGCAGGATTTGTGCTGTTAGATGAATATAGAAAAGAAATCAGAATGCCTGATGCCAGAAGCAATTACAGTGGGAAAAAGAGGAGAGAGGAAAAATATTTAGGGTATTAAATGTACCTGTCTTTGGAAGAAGCCCCTCAAAATTACAATAATACTTAATTTCAGCTGCAAGAGGATTGTGGTGCTATTTCACTGGCAGTGGCATTTCAGATCAAATCAACTCAGGGTACTATTTAAATCTGAGTCAGTAGTTCCCCTTCACTGTGTTTGGGTCATCTTATGGAAAGGCTTTCAAGTGTACAAACAAGCTTCCTTCTGGCTGAAACAGAACCAGGAGGTATTTCTCATGAATTCACCAATGTCTCTGATGGGTGTTCATCCTTGGGGCCAGACTGGATCTAGTCTGAGGGAAACTGCCTTGAAATGGGAGAAACATGGATTCCCACAGCTCAGCACCAATGCTTCTGCACAGACCCATTCCAAGGCATTGCAGACACAGCCTATGACTAAAGAAAGGTGGCAGAGTACTCCCTGAAATCAGACAACACTGTAAGGTTCAGGAATCAGTTACCTACAGTGAGCTATTCTATTCTATTCTATTCTATCCTATTCTATTCTTCAGTGGACCATCACTATCCCTGCAAAATCTCACTGTCTTCCAGGAGGACATTAGTCAATGTGAGTAAAGTTTGTCAACATTTACACAGGGGATAATCAAGAGCTCATTGTTCCCCAGCTCTCCAGAATTGAACAAGAAGCTGCAATAATGAAATTCTCTTATTGATTCAACTGATCAAAATGTATTTGCATCAGTAGCTCAGGATAATTGGAGCACATTATAACAAAACAACTGATTGGTAGTGCAGTGCTGTTCAGAATATAAATACAAAATCCTCTCATGCATTTAATATTTCTGCTAATCACTAGCTTGGCACCATCTTCAATTTTGTTGAACAGCCTTCAAGCTGAGAAGCCTGAAACTCTTTAAATCTGTTCTTGTATTTACAGACCCTCTTAGACTGCCTGACAATATGAACTTTTAATTTTGAATCATACTGAAAACCAGTGTGAGATAATGTTTACATTGGTATTCTTCTTCCCTGTCCTCTGCTAGGACATTGCTTCTTATTTGTTTCCTTAGCAGAGAAACAGAAAGACTTGACAAATGTAGAACTGCAGCCTTTTCCCTCCATCATGTACTAGTATGGCCTCATTTCCAGTCTTAGCTCTGCTTATCAAGATTTCTATTGCAGGGAGCCCCACACTTCTCCAGGCAGCAAACACAGAAGACAAGGTGGAAAAAGCTGCTTCTCTGTCCCAAACTTCCCAGACCTCAGCTGGTATTAACTACTAAAATGAAACCATATACTTTCTTTTTGCAGTGCCTGATCTCCAAGAAGATGTACTTTTAAGAAACAAGACAAAAATAAAATGTGGCAATAAGATACTCTTAGTTTGATATTTTGTAGTTAGGCACACTTGTACTATTGGAATAACAGATGTTGACAGCAGGTCAGATAGACATGTGCAGCATATAAAATATGGTGTGCAACCAACAGATACCAGCAAGGTTAATAGGATTGAAAATGCAAATATGCAGCCCTTCAAGGACCATAGTTCTCCCGAGTGTTACAAGTGCTTAAGTCTTGCTGAAGGTAATTAGAGTTGAAGGTCCTCTGAATTTTTCAGAAGATCTAAAACATTTATCTTTGGACCAGATTCTTTTTTACTAAAGGAAACTGTTCCTCTTTTCTGTTCTTGGTAACTTCTCTGGTTTTGTCACAGATTTCCTGCCTTCTCACCTTAATCTCTTGAAGACAGGTTTGCACATTTTGCCAAATCAGTGAGAAAGATCAGAAGAATGACAGATCAGACCATATGTCAAAAATCTGTCCAATAGTCAGTACTATAAAAATACACCTATAGCTTTTTGGATGATGCTTCATAATCTTTCCTTCAAGGTTGCAATTTAGTTTTTGACAGGAGCAATCACATTTTATATCTTAAAATCCTACTCATGTCTTCACAGATACAGTGAATACATTATATCAGTCCATTGAGTTAATAACTAACTTAAGTGCCTGTTGACATTGTTGGAATGCGTTGTAAATTCCTTCAGTATCAGAAACACCATGAACAAACACAGCTCTAACCCATGGAAAGTGCTGAAAATTCTGTGAAAGCAAATTGATTTTGTCTCCGCGCTGGAATGTGTCCCCAGTGCACCCATTAGAGCAGAAGTAAGCCTTGCCAAATAAGCACTAAATGCCTCAAAGAGCCATCCATGATGTCCAGTCCAGTTCCCTCTGGTACTTGTTGGCACAGCAATTATGATCAAACTAGGCAATTTAACTTAGATTATACACAGCATGGAATAAGATCCTATATTTATACAGATTTACTTGTTTGTAGAAGTGTTCCTGAGGTGAATAGAGAGATTTCCATATGGAAGTTGGAGAGCACAGCGTTAAGAAATTATGTTTCTCTGATTTCAGGAGTTTCATTTTTGCTTTCTGCCCAGATCACTGAGCTCTTGACAGTCTTCTTGCATCCATACTCAAAAATTTTATTGGGTCTTGCTACTCTCATGCAGACTTTGCTACCAATTGTAAAATCACAAAATGCATATGTATGTCAAAGGAACACCTCACATTTGCTCTTCTTTTTGTGGGAAGCACCACAGCTTTCACCCATGAGAAAGTCAACACATCTCTGTTCTCCTCAGTATGTGACAATAATGCAAATTGAGACTGCTCACAGACAGAGAAGAAAACTGTTTTGATGTTGTACAGAGTTCATTTATGTCCCCTACAAATGGGCAAAAAAAGTATCATCTGTGCTCCCTTTTGTTGTTCAGATGAGACATAGAGTCTCTTTTTTGCCTCTGTTGCTTTTTACCTTAGTAATTTGAAAAAAATGTCAAGCTGAGGCTGGCCTTGATTGTTTAAAATCTTTTAAGTTCTCAGGGGTGAATCAGCACTGCTTGTCTGTCTTGCAACTCCCGTGGTTTGTGTTTTTCATGTTTAGTCAGACTGTGGTCCCAACCCCACAGTGAGCTGTCTGTGAGCAGATGACTGCTCCTGTATGCAATTCAGGTGGGGAAAGAGCCTGAGCATTGTCTGCTTCCTATCACGTCCCAGAAGGTTTGATGTGTTCCTGTTCCCTTGTCTAGAAGAAAGCAATGACACAGTGACTGCCAACGTGTTTGCTCTATCTTATCTACAAATATTCACCAGTTCTATAACAGAAAGCATTCAAACAAGCTGCTTTTCCAGGAATCAAACCCAGAGCAGTAAAATTGCATCCAGGACTAGCTCTGGTAAGAGCAAGTAAAACCTTCATGGCTAAATCCATGGCAAAGAAAAGGCCTCCAAATGTGTAGTATTGGTATCTGATGATGTTAGCCCTGATAATATGTTATTTTGCATTTCCTGTTAGAAAAGGCTTTGAAGGTGCAAGTGATTCATTTTCTGAATGCATCTGAAAATGAAACATCCTGTTGCATGATGCCAACCTGGCATTTCAAACTGAAGTGAAGCAGAGGAAATGTAAGTTGTTAACAAAGACTTCTTCCTCAACAGAGTTAACGATTACAGTTAAATGCGTGTCAGCAAAGGCAAAACAAAACACTGTCTTAAACGAACAAGCAAAGATTTCATTCTGTCTGAATCAGGTTTTATTTCATGGAGAATTATTTGTTATAAATTCTGTTTTGGTTTTGTTTTGTTTCCAGCCATCAGAGTAATTTACAAAGCACAGGGCAAACAAATTTCAATATGAGAAGAAAAGAAAAGGAAAGGAAAAGAAAGGAAAGGAAAGGAAAGGAAAGGAAAGGAAAGGAAAGGAAAGAAAAGAAAAGAAAAGAAAAGAAAAGAAAAGAAAAGAAAAGAAAAGAAAAAGAACCACCACCAACAAAAAGCAAAGAGAGACAAAATCTCTGTAGTTTTTCACATATCACAGATTAATAGGCTGTACTATCCACTTTGCCTTTTAACACCTCTTCAGCTGTGTCAACACTTACAGCTGCAAGGTTCCATATCCCAAATTCCCTCCAGCTTCAGGTTAGCCAGATGCAGACCAGTAGTTTCAGTCAGGTGGGAAGGCAGCTGGAGAAACAGGGTCCCAAACTGAGCCAACTCTGTTCCAGTGCCAGCTCCAGACAAGCAGTTACAAAGCTGTGTTACACGACTGGTAATAATGACTTTTCACTCTGCATCAGGTGCTTACCATCTGGCCTCTTGCCTTTGTGAGGTCTAACTCACAAGAGAAAAGCAAAAACAACAGCCTTGTGGAGGAGGGGACTGTGGCCAAAATTTAGTGGAACATTTCTGAGCTCACCTAAATTGAAGAGCACAGCTTATCTCATTCGGTTCAGGGCAGAATGAGTTTTCTCCCTTCTCTGAATTGCACTTTTGTGTTTTGCAGAAAAAGAATTAAGTATGTTGTGCTTCAGAAGCTTATGGTATAGAAGGATGATGATGTGTCTTAAAGAAACACAATTCTGCTTACAAGGAAGAGAAATGGCAAGACAATCTCTTGTGTACTTCACAAAAGTGTGTACTTCAATCTGTTAAAATTTTGGAAAGAAAGGACCACCTGTATCCAGAGTGAAGTTTTGGTGAAATTCTCCCCCAATATTTCAACACCTTGTTATTTGTATTTTTCTTGTCTTTTAAAAAACCCTCACATCTCTGTGTACTGAAGCAAGCTAACAGCAAACTTCTTCATGGCTTTTGGCAGCTTGTATTCCAGATGGCCTGGACAAAAACATAAGATATTATATAAAAGGCCCAATTCTAGAAGTCAGTGCATGGAAGATATTTCAGGTGATGACATGAAGTTTTTTACCAGAGGATGTGTAATGTCTCCCTGGGCTGATATCATCAGTTGCTAAACTCTTGTGGGTTTAAGCCACATTCATCGACTTTACTGTTATACTTAGAGCAGCTGTCTTGCTCTCCTAATACATGCTGCTAACCAGATGGCCTCAGAAAACACAACCATATGAAGTCTGATCCCACTTAAATCTTACACTCTTCATACTTTGGACTTTTCTGGGTTTGCATCAAAACAAGGCAGGAGCGTAGAAGTTGATTCAATCCACAATTGTGCCTTTGATGTATGTGATTGAGAAAAGACAATGGTGTCTCTAACACAAAGCTTTAAAAACCTGTTTGAATGGGAGTACAGCTATGCCAAATAATATTTTCAAGTATTACAAGGTTTTATGTGTTATTATAGCATGAGTATCCATGATGGAGGCTTCTGAGGATCAGAGGACATAAAAGTATTGTTAAGCTTTTCACATAAATGGCTGTAATATGATCCTTTTGAAGGGACTTCCATGAGGTTAAAGCCATCTAGTCATTGCCATGCCCTTTGTAGAAGAAAATTATTCTTTTTCTTATCTTCCTTTTGTGAGGGATCCTCTATATCTGGGTAACGAGGGGTTATGAAAATAAGTGTACAGCTTTTCTCCCTTCAATTCCTATGCACTTCTTTATACTAAGATGCTATTAAAAAAGAAATTTTGTTCAATACTTAGATCACAAACCCAATGTCAAGCCAAGGCACAGCTTGATCTCAGGACTGAGAGCAACCCTTCATTGGTATGAATCATGGTATTTGCTATTCTGCAATTGATTGGACAGGACACATGCTTGCCTGTAATTTGTCAAAAAGCCTTGACAGATAAATGTATAGTTAGAGGAGATGGCAATCAGCAATTGGAAATTCTGCCCTACCTCAGTCCATCACTCCACAGCCTGTAAGTCCAAGAGGCAGCTTCTGGCGGTTTGCAGGTGGATGTCACCTACAGACACGAAACTAATCAGGCTTAGGAAATACTTCTAGGGTTTGCATTTTTTCCTCACCTTGGAGAACCCGAGGACTATTTGAAAATGAAAAAGTGACTTGACACCTTGCAGAGGGAAATAGGCCCTGTTTGGGTTTTTTCTCCTGCTGATCCGTGATGTGTGCAGTGATTCATGCACAGGCTTTTGAAGTGTCAAGAGCCCTTCCACAGATGTCTGCTCCTACAGCAAACAAACTTGCAATGCAATTGGCACCCAGCACACCATCCTCTTATCCTACTTAAAAAAAATGCAATCAAGGGCAGCCTTGGTCATGTCCCTACAAGATTTTTCATGGAGTAACCTCATTTGCACCAATGACTCCTGATTTATGCCAGCAAATGTAAGTATAGAATGAGCCCCTTTTGGACTAATTTAGCATCCTTCCTTCTGTAATGTTTTACCCATCCTGGGTCAGATGTGCAGTCATCATATGTCCCACTGGTGCTGTAGCAACCAGTTTGGGCGGAAATTCAATCTGTCCCACAAGACCCATGTTGAAGACTGCCGAAATGAGCTTGAATTCTTGGAGTTCAATTCACCAGCTGTTTCTGAGTGGATGCTGTGGTGCAGGGTCATATAATGCAGCCAGTTGAAATGGCTGTCCTCAAGGTACCTGGAATTTATCCGCAGAACATGGCATTTAGGAGGAGCAGCTCATGTATATTTCCTTCAGTCTCACGTGTGCATTCAGTCACTCTTTAGGACTTCTTTGTGAAAAGATCCGCATCTCTCCCGTGAAACCAGGTTCACTTTTGGACATGCTGCCATTGTGAAGCATCTGTACTGCACAGCCATTTTGTTGAACATCTTTCTGCTTTTATAGTACAAACATCAGAAAGCCTCAGCTGCCTGCTTCCCCTCTGGGAAAAGTGAGGACACCTATGAGCATTTGACATTTCAGTCTAATCCAATCTACATAAGGATCTTCAACCCCTGTCACAGGGCAGCAAACTCACTAGAGATGCTCCTGCAGGACTTCAGGGCCATGCTTTGTGCAGTGAGAGCAGTGTGTGGGCAGCCTCAGGAGAGAAACCTCCACCACAAATCCCATGTGCAGAGCTGAGGCTTGGTCCTCTCTCAGACTTGCGTGGGTTGCACCAAGGCAGCTCTCTAAGAAATTATGGAAGATAGTTGCAAAGTGGGTCCATCCTTTTTACCTCATTGCTACCCACTAAAATAACTGAGCTGCATGTACAGAGGCCAGTGAAAGGACAGACAGCCTTAACTACATTTTACCCTGCACTCTCTCTTTCTTACCAGGGTCTGACCCTGACCATGACGTTACAAAACGTGTCCAAACTTGGGCAGGTCTCCCTCTCCTAAGAACCTGCCTAGATGGATCATATGCAAAAATACAGCCTGCAGCTGGGTTCCAGCTGTTTTTCGTTCTCTATGGGTTTTTGTAAAGATAAATGGTGTTCAATACTGCATCAAAGTAGATTTTCAGGGGGTTTAGACAAAATGAAAATTCTCTGTTAGCACTGCCAACCTACATTTATTCAGCTAACAAACACTGCTCTAGGAAAAAACTGTCAGATAGGGCTGTCATCTGAATCAAAGTAAATAATAAGGCTGCCAAATTTGTCTAAAAATCCCAATTATTGGCTATGTATTCTTTATTTGTGTCAGGTGATGAGAAAGCAGGAAAAATGAGAAACAGAGCATTAAAAGACAGCAACACAGAGACACTAAGATAGTTAAGAAAAACTGTAATTAATGTCAGTGCTGAATAATAACCTATTTGATGGAAAATACATATTTTAATTTACAGGATGATTTGATCTCAGTGCCATTACGAAGAAGCTCTCACATGCTACTGATATTCTTCTACATTTTAAAGATTATTAATGATATGAAAGTGTAAAAGAAAATGTATGAATCAGATGGCTTAATGTTGTGGTTTAACCCCAGCTGTTAGTTAAGCACAGTCCCTTGTTCACTGTCTACCCAGTGGGATGGCAGGAAGAGAACTGAAAAGTAAAAACTCTCAAAAAAGTGAGAAAACTCATGAGCTGAGATAAGAACAGTTTAATAATTGTAATACAAAGAGCATCAGTAGTAGTAATAATATTTATTATTATTACTACTATTAATATGACTATTATTATTATTATTACTACTATTATGTATTGAAAAAGAAACTAACAAAGAGAAATAAATCCAAAAAAAGAAGATGCAAATGAAAACAGTTTTNAAAAAAGTGAGAAAACTCATGAGCTGAGATAAGAACAGTTTAATAATTGTAATACAAAGAGCATCAGTAGTAGTAATAATATTTATTATTATTACTACTATTAATATGACTATTATTATTATTATTACTACTATTATGTATTGAAAAAGAAACTAACAAAGAGAAATAAATCCAAAAAAAGAAGATGCAAATGAAAACAGTTTTTCACCACTAACTGACCAATGCCCTGCCTGTCCTTGAGAAGAGCTGCCCCCTGGCCAACCTTTCCCCCTAATTTTGTTGCTGAGCACGACACCACATGATCTGGGACATCCTTTTGGTCAGCTGGAGTCGATTGTCCTGGCTGTGCCCTGTCTCAACTCCTTGCACACCCCCAGCCCACTTGTTGGTAGGATGGGGTGAGGAACAGAAAAGACCCTGGCTTTGTGTAAGCCCTGCTCAGCAATAACAAAAACATCCCCGTGTCATCAACACTGTGTCCAGCACAAATCCAAAACACAGCCCCATACCAGACACTGTGAAGAAATTTAACTCTATCTCAGCCATAACCAACACACTTAAATACAATTTGCACAGAAAATAGAAGACTACATAGGGATTTTAATGAGCAAATGAGCTTTGATCGGCATGTGGGGATGACTTCTGGAACACAGCAGCACGTCTGCCACCAGCAGATATAGGGCTGCCAAAAGTAATGCCAGACACCCTTGGTCTTCTGTTCTACTTTTAGGGAACTTACTTTTCCCAGAATATGTATTTCTTACACATCCTTGCCCAGGTACACATTCTTAAAGTCAAGTCCGGACTATTTCTCATAGGAAAATACAAGCAACAAACAGAGATGAATCACAGAATAAAAGCAACATATGAATGGGACTTCTAAGATGTCTGCACCTTTTAGTGACAACTTCAATGCTCTTAGGGCCCAGGAGAGCGTGACTTGTAAGTTAACCTTTTGCTTCTACACTGAGGCTGTCTTTGGGGCATTGTCTGCAGAGAGATGGAGATCTTGAAGAGGAGGGATGAGCATGTGAGGCTGGTAACCTGCTCAGCTCAGCTAAGACTACCAATGCCGGAAAAAGAATACATATACAGAATGAACATGGGATAAATCAGAAAATCACTTCCACTGGTGGACTCTAGAAAAGGAGTATTTTTTGGCAGGTGACACATAGTTATTCCTAGTACTAAAGGCGTCAGTTGTGATGTCTCTAGAAACACAGGGTAGCCACAAGTGTTGGCTTTCTGGCACAACTTACCTACTGCCTACTTTGCTTAGTCCAGACTGCCTACAGCAGAGCACAGATCATTTCCACCTTCCCACATCTGTTTGATCCTTTTATTGGTAATCAAATATCCGCCTGATAATACTGCCCTGGTGTCTTGGCCTAGAAAACGGAATATTTGGTCTGCAGTAGATGTGAGAAATGGTGACTGCTGGCAAATAGAAATAGATCTGAGTAGGTTCTGGGAGCACTACTGCAGCTCTCTGCCCCTGCAGCACTTACCACTGCATGGGGTCTGCTTTCAGGGTCACCTCTCAGGTCACTCAGGTGACTCAGGCCAAGACTCCCTAAAGCTTTTCTAATAATGAGAAATACAATATTTTCCACTTATAATAATAATTCCAGTTCTTCAGTCACCATCAATAAGGGGACAAGTCACTGCATGCTTTAATCTGCTTTTCTTACAATGACCTACTGTTAGCTCCTCAAAATGTCGATCTAGATGAATTTCTTAGCATTCTCCTTTCTTTCCAGATTATTCCAAGTTTTTCTTTGTGGAGAGAAATAATAACACTGAAGTGGAAGTGTTTCTTTTGAAGCTCTGAGACGCCTACATTGACAGAAGACTGGAGAAAAGGACCTGAAAACTAGAGGAAGGAGTCATTGTAGCATATAGTTGATTACCTAGAGGCTGAGCAGCCAACATCTCTGAAGAACCAAACAGTGTCTGGATCTGGTAAAAAACTGCACAAACTGAGTTCTGGAAGATTTTCTTCACGTAAGTCCAAGCACCTTGTGCTCTTCAGGGATGTTCATCTTAGCTGCTTCCTGCCTGCTCTAATGTTTTGGAGATGCTGTTCCTTACAGGAATGCCCTCACTGTCAAGAGGAGCGAGATACTTGTTCTTTTCACAGTAGGGTTTGCTCCTGTTGCTGTTTAGAGAAGTGTTTTCAGTGCAAGATCCAAATCTCTGCTGAGTCAGTGTGCCTGACCACCAGCTGCCCACCAGAGCTGTCAGTGGAGACTATCTCAGCTAACAATTCTGTAGATACTTACTGGGAGGAGAAGTGGCCATCCAAGCTGCTTCACTGGTAGCATGAACCCTTCATAACGACAATCCATAAACCAAAACAGACTACTTATAGCACACAGAGTTTTGGACTTAGTCTATGCTAGTAAATTCCTTAAAATACAGGACTTACCCTCCAGGGGTGTCCATCCTTTTCCGCTGACTGCAGAAGAATTCAGCAAAACTAGTTTTGACCTGACATTTAGATAGCTGAAGTTCAGCAAAATTAATTTTCACCCTCAATGATTGCTGGGTAATTACAGTAAAAACTCTCCCATCATATTTCCCCAAAGTTTTTTGAGATTTATCAGACAGAAATCTGGCATTACTCATTTGCATTGTGCTGGTGGACAATAAAGTCTATTGCTTCTCTGCAACAGTTCAGTTACTGTCTTACCAGTTCAGGTTTGCCTGCATCATCACATAAATTTCAAAGGTGGTTCTCACAGGGGCTGTCCAGACGATGATTAGGCAAAAGTCTGTGCTAGGCTGTCAATACGTAACACTGCAAACAGTGTCATTTTCTCTACTGTGCTGAATGGAAATATTCTGTTCTTAGATTTATGAGGCATGGTCTAGGATATTCCACTGCTTTGTTATTTGCTTCTTTTGGTGTTTAATGATGCCTCCTTCATGCTGTAGCCATTTTCTGTAAAATGCAAGGACTCTCACAGGTTTTGGTGGCCTAGTCTCACACCATACGTAGCACAGAGACTGTGTTGTCCTTCCATCATGCTGTAAATGCCATGTATCAGCCCTTTCTGTAGCATCTGTCTGATTCAGCCTCATACTAATAGACTGCCATGTGCATTTCTTTTTGTATTATTGTTATGTAGATTTCCACTGTGCCTGAGAAGTGGATTAATCTTGTCCTAAATTCTGAAGTGACAGAAAAGGCCTTTAGAGTTTACCAATCCACTTCATTCATATCTCCTGAACAACTCCTGGTTATTCCTTCACCTTTTCCTTCACACACTCATTCCTGTGTCCTCTTGAATTCTTTGTGAAACAGTATTGTGTAATTTCAATAAGCTCAGAGATTTAACAAACCAGCTTTACCAGGAAGCTGGCCAAGACTCGGTGATTAGGAGCTGTGCTAGCAGAAATACCTGGTCTTGTTTTAGCATGCAAAGAAATATCAGAAAGTGAGAGATCAGCTAATGGACAGTAGATACAATAGAAGCTTTGATGGGGTCACATATTCTCCTCTGGGCACTTGCTATTTGCTCATACCACTTTGTTTACTAAATTGACCTGGAGTAGGTTTTGTAGCGCCTTGTCACTCAAATCTGCTAAGTACTGTTTTTGAGGGAAAAGAAGAAAAAATTTGCTCAGCCCACCTCAGTCTTTAATAGTTATCTTCTCTTATCTTCCTCAGATCACCTTGGCCTACACAACTGGCAAGAATGAGTAAATTCAGGATGTGCAGTAAAGAGGTGGAGGGAGGTCGCTGGGGATTTGAGGAGAGCATGCCATCCAACCTGCTACTCAAATAGTTTGGGCAGTTTCTTTTTGCCTGCAATAGTTCCGCTACTTTTCTGCCTAAAATAAATTATAAATAGTTCAAAAGAGCAACTCCATTGCTTTTGGAACAGAACAGACTGCTCTGAATAAATAACAGACATTACAGACATGTCCTGGTGTGGGAAAAATTCTTTCCCTGACTAGCAAAGCTCTCTTAACAACAACCCTCTTCAAAATATAAAGCCAAGCACTGAACTGTTCTATCCATACACTCAACTGGCCAAATTCCCCATGGACAGAAAGTCGAGTTCAGCTCTGCTGGAGTAATTGGAGCTACTGATTTACATCTGCCAAGCACCATTGGCAGTATACACCTGGGGAAGAGACCTGAACACATTTGTAGTCATTCGAATACATACATACAATCCTTCCTTCCCTGACTCCCCATGGGTACAAGTTTGCATTCTTGTTTAAAGGAGAGAACAGTAATCAGATCTTGTGTATGGCAAAATAAATAACCTAGGAACTAACTTGAGTCAACAGTTGGCTTAACTTAGTGTTGCTGAAAACTGACTGAGGATGCACTCTATCCCCTCACCCAGATCATTGATAAAGATATTAATCAGGGCTGGCCCAAATACCTCAGAGCCCTGGGGAACACCACTAGTGACCTGCCCCCAGCTGGATGTACTCTCCGAGCCTGCCATCCATCCATCCATCCATCCATTCCAGTTTTATCAGTTTTATGCCCAGTGAAGAGTACACCCATCCAAGCTACTAGCAGCCAGTTTCTCAAAGAAAATGCTGTGGGAAATGGTGTGAAAGTCTTTACTAAAGTCCAGGTAGACAGCATTTATGTACATTCCTCATTCCAGGGCTGGGGATCCTAAGACATCTCCCAGCTGCTTATAGAATAAATACTTGGTCTACTTCCTTGTCCTGGTTGGGTGGTCTATAACAGTCTCCAGCCAGGATCTGCTCTTGTCCTTCCCCCTGATTCTTACCCATGAATGATTGCTTGGTTTTTCAACAACACTTGTGTCAGTCTCTTCTAGAATGTATTTTAAAATTAAGATTGTAAGGTATGCATTCAACCTGTCAAATAATGTTGTTGATGTTCAGATGATTGCTGAATAGACATCACAGTCAACCTCTGTTACTGTCAGAATTAGAACCCAAAACTTCAAGCACCTGTGCCCTCCTCAGTGACTGGAACAAAATGGGACCATGGATTCATGGTGGGGAGCAGCAGTGGTTTAAGAAGATACTAACCTCCAGATAACTATTATTTTCTCCCTCCTTGCCTTCTCTCTCCCCCGCAGCTGGACACAACTGCCTTCACACATCAAGGGCACATGTGTGCCCTTCTAGCCTGTTTTAGTAGAGCTAGTTCTTGAAGCCTAAATTACAGGAGCATCATCTCAAGACCTGCAAACTGGGTCACAGATGAGAGGAGGGAAGAGATGAGAGAAATTTTTATATGACTACACCTACAAAAGCCTGTCAGACTGCAGTATTGCATGTTAGCATCACAGAGTACAGTACCATTGAATTTTTAGGCAGCAAGATGAATTTGTACCTCCAGTCACCATTAAGCAAGCTCATTTAAATACTTCTCACTATCCTTACCCAAAAGGATTTCCTTGTAATGGAAGTAATTGACCAAAGGCACTTCATTCTGTCTATTCAGATTATCTTTGTGCATGGAATACAAGTTTCCACTGGTTGAGAGTTGACACTTTGACTTATATAAGACCTTTCCCAGATTCCCACAAATTAAGTGTGTGCTTTGAAACTATTGTAATTTTCTCAGTCTCCTGAAAATTGCCCCCCTTGGAAATGAGGTGTTTGAGAAAGAATGTTATGCATATCAGAGCAAATTCTTCCACTTTTTGATGATTTCAGTATATCTGGAAATTTATTATAATCAGGGTAGATGTAGCTAAGATTTCTACCTGACAAATGTTACTTTGGCTGGAGTCTGAGCTGGAAACTTACTCTGGTTTCACAACCCCCAGATTTGTCTGAATCTAAGCAGATTCCTAATGACACATGGCCATCCATGTTAGTTTTAAAGTCACTCTCTCTACTTATATGTCTGCAGCTAAACACAAAGCCAGGGCCCAAGCCTGGATCTGGAGGCCAAGTGACAGGAGCATCCTGCACCCAGCTGGTGGCCTGTCTATAGCAGATTTCTCTGAGGGTGAGCAGGTGGGATCATGGAGGACAGGAGAAGTATTGTCAGGGGAAGTATTGTCAGCTAAGCAGTGCAGTTGGTGCTCAGGGCTCCACCTGAGCTCCTGGTTTGTCAATTTGCTTGTCAATTCAGCCTTGGTGGGACCAGCCTAAAGTCAGGATGGGCTGTGAAGGCTTGGGTCCCCCAGTCTGTCTGTGTCACTAGTTTACACTAAAATGACACAGACTCTGAGATCAGAAGGCTGAAAATCTGACTCCTTTATTTCTGGGATTTATCTCCCTTTTATCCTATTTTGCACAGACCTAGTGGATTGGTGAACCAAAGGCAAACCCCTTCAATCACAATGGTCAAACCAGAAGGACATCAAGGAAAGTCCCTCCTTGGGAAAAGAATGCACAGCATATGTAAACATTTGTCCTGTTTACAGAAAATTCCCTGGGAAAGGAATTTCAGAAACCAAAACGTGTCTCAGGTGAGAAACCAGGGCTACATGTCTGCACAAGGCTGGTGGCCTCATGTGGAAGCTGGTCCTCACATTCTCCCCCTCAAGCTCACAGTGCTTTTGTCCTCTGCTGAGAGTGTCAGCAGTGCTTTGGAAAGCCCAGCATGGAAAGCAGAGCCAACACAAGTGGCAGCCTGACATGGGGCTGGCATAGAGCCATGAGAGGTGGGAGGCACCTCTCTGGAGAAAAAGACAGAAGACTGCTGTTGTTATGATAATAGTCTGGTAATTAGTTACTGTTGACTTATTTATTGGTCTAATTAATTTCTTGTCTTTAATAAACTATTGCTTATTAGCCATTTAATTAATGTTTGTGAGTGGAAAGAGTAACTCATCCAGTGCAATATAAGGCTCAGCATTGCTTTCCCAGGTTTCTGGCTTGGGTTTGGAGAGCAGGTTTTTAATAATCCACTTATATTTAAATCTGGTCTTTGTCTCTGCCTCTTGAAATCAGAGAGGAGCCAGGACTTCTCAGTGAGTAGTTATGCTTTCTTCATCCATCCTTACTCAATGAGCAAATCTGCTTACAGCCAAGATCCACAGGGCTCACCCCAGGGTGAGAAAAAGTCCCACCTGCTCCCATCTTACCTATCAGCCTCCTCCTCAGGGAACTAAAGAGCAGCAGAGAGCTGGCAGGTGGCAGCAGTCTGACAGCATCCCACTGCTCTGTGTCACAGCAAGGATGTGAGGGAGGATGATGGAGAGACAACTCCAAAGAAGTGAACTGGCATCTTCTCTGCCTCAACAGAGAACTGCTCTGCTCAGAGAAATCTCTCATGGCTCAGTCACCCAGGGCTCTTTTTACTTCCTCTGTTTCACTTTTTCACAGGCAATGCACCAGTCCTGCATTTTCACTCAATCTCTCCAATTCTTCCCATGTGCTCTGCAATGCTGCTTCCTACCACAGTTGGGAACTTACTGGTTCAGCTTTGGCTCATCAAGGGGATATCTACTGGTCCTTCACTTTCAGTCAGAGTGGGGAGGAAGTTTAGCCCATCAGCTCTTCAATGAGACCTTCCAGTAGCTGTCTCCAGTGTCTGGCAATCCAGTTTCATGAGAAATCTGGAAGTGTGCCAGTGCTGCAAGTCCAATTAAAATACCTCAGTACATGACCAAAATGTCCTGCTCAAATCATCAAAGACATACTGATGTCTGGGTGTGAGATTGAAGAGAGATATGCCTCCACAGACCTGAAAGTTGAGTGGCAAATTCAGCCTCACCCTCTCTATGGTGACACGCTGGGGCAGATCCTGTGTCCAGAGCTCACAGACACTGGATGGCCACCCATGCACAGCTGTTCTGTGTCCTGACACAGTGCATCTTTGATGGGGCTTCCTGCCCTATTCAGGCCTCCCAGCACTCCTGCATGTGCACTTACTCCATGCTTATATTTTTTACCCCAAAAATTCAGATTAAGGAAAAGCTAAACTGGTGTTTTCTATGGTTAGTCACCTATGAGAAGTTATTTTGTCAAAATCTCTCAGATTCCCACTGATTTTCTTCCAGTGGGGCTGATTTTGAATGCAGAATAGAATAAAACCTGGCATGTCCTCCTGCAAATGTTACCAGCTCCTCTCTGCTCTACACTGCCTAGCTAAGGACTGCAAAGCAGTTCATCAGCCATTGAGGATCTGCCCCTATTGCAAGAGGTCTCTGTCCATGGTTCTGCATCACAGCATACCTCCACACTGCAGTGCTGTTCAGCAGACCATATCCTGATTTTTTTTTTCTCACTCTACAGATGCTTTGCAGCATAGCATGCTGCCTTGGTAAGGATAAATTGTGTTTTCAGGTCATTGTTTTTTCAGGCACCAAAAGGTTTCTGCGCATATAACACATAAACTAAAGATTGTTGATGCTATTACTATGGTTGCATGTTCCAGTTCCCAGGCTTATTTTAATGATGTACATTATGAAAAAGACATGTTGGCATAACAGTGAATATTATGCTGCTCTCCATGGCATTTCATTTTATGGATCAACACAAGAAGTGTATGATGATGACTAATTTCACGATAAGATCATGTCACTTGTTGCCTGTCATAAATGAAATGTCATACGCAGCCATCTATCCTACATTTTTTAATTCATTCTAATTACTGTCCTTACACAACTGACTGTGACTGAGATACCCTGTAGCCAACAAGTCTGTCTTTACCTTTGTCCTTTAATACATGTCAAATCTATGGAGCACAGGCCAAGACTTGACCTTAAATGAATATAAATTCTGGTTTGGCTGTCAGGTACAACCATTCTTTTAATGTATAAAACTGTGTGTATCAGGGAGCTTTGTGCATGCAGCCTATTCCCTTCTATCTGGTTCATTTCATAATGCCTTGTAATGGCAGAGCTTTCAATTTAGTCCAGACATTTTTTTCCAGTTGATTTACTATGGTTTCAGTTCTACACAGATGTGATTGAATAAAGTAACATAAATCTTGGAATGATTAGAAAATGTGATCGTTTATTACATGGACAATCAGTTTATTTAAAAACATAATTAGTTTGTACCTCAGGAAACCTTTCCCCAGTTGTGATAAACTAGAAATAATTACTGCCTCTCCTTCAGTGAAATTAAAAGCCACACAATTCTACTACTAGGAATGTGTGATTTGTTGCAGAAAAGGTTTTCTGTTTTCCCCTCTATATTTTCAGCAGATTGATTTTTCTTTCTTCTCATCCCTTAAGAGGGAGAGAAATAGAGCAGATAGATAAGATAGCATAATAAGTAGAATTACCAGCGATGGTGGGAATCTACTTCACAGTTGTCCTGCTAATCAAATAGGAGACAAAATCTTTAGTGATGATAGCAGGTGTTAATGCTCTGCCAGAAGCAGACTGACCATCTTCCTGATCCTACAAGCTGCGTCCTAAAAGCTTCCCTGGCTGAGAGCCACAAGACATATTAAACACTTTGAAGATCTGGGGTAGGAGGAACAATTCACATGTGAGAGCTGACAGTGTGTACTTTGAAAGGAGAAGAGGTTTTTCCATGTTGATGGATGTGTGCTGATGGGTTGCAGGGGGACTCGGTGTCATTGGACTCAGGATTCTCTGATAACTTACACCTCCTGGCATATTCCAAAAGCCAGGGATCTGCGCAGGGTCCTATAATAGTTGGGGTGGAAGGCACCTTTAAAGGTCATCTAGTCCAACCCCCCTACAATGAGCAGAAACATCTTCAGCTAGGTCAAGTTGCTCAGAGCCCTGTCCAGCCTGACCTTGAATGTGGAAAGGGATGGGGCATCTACAACCTCTCTGGGCGTCCTGTTGTCTTTAGAGCTGCATGGCAGCACCTTATAGACAAACACCTCTGGTTATCAGCTGTGGGATGTGAGAGTTACACTTGAATGGCACAATGCCCAAATGCAGCTCAGGAACACACACTGCTAACTGAGTCCCTGTTCTCATGGTCTGCATGGCTAATAGAGATGTATGGATAAATTTGTGGAGTCTGACCTCAGATGGGATAAACACAATACAAGTTAGTTGGAACAACAGTTCCACATGCTGGTTCTGTCACCTGCTTTGTCCACACCCCTCCCTATGCGAGAACTTGCTTCTCTGGAAGGCTGTTCCCAGTCCTGTCACAAAGATGCCATCTCCCTGGATTTTTTTCTGTGGTTCACTCATTTGTGAAATGAGTGTAACAATTACTTGCTTGACAAGGAAGTCAGAAGCATTCATGCATTCATGCCTCTAAAGCCTTTCGGGATTCTTACCAAATAGCAATGTCAGGCATCATTATTCACACAAACTATTGTGAGCCAGATATCTAATTCTGGGGAATTTCATGCTTTGTCTTGCTGCAGTGGCAATGAGAATGAAATTCACTTTCCAATCACATAATTATATGGAGGTTCTGAATTTGCCAACCAATTTATCTATGTGCAAATAATAAGCCTCTCTTGATGGCCACCCATTTGTTGGAAGATACTGTCAGAGCTAGACTATATGTTGCAGATGAACAGCACAGGTAATATATTTGCACTGATGAAGACATGATTAATTTGTATTTGTTTCTGGCATCTCCATTCAGCTCTTAAATGCTGTGGCTTCTGTTACTAGCAGAGCCGTTTCCTTATCAAAAATAATCAGTCATTCACTGCAATCTGCTCTCACCCTTAGCATTTATTTTATTCTTAATTACCACACTGTCATCTTTGTCCCTGTAGTGTAAATTGCTTTGTCCATCAATACACTTATAAAACACTGAAATATTAAACTCCTGATACACAAAGTCATGTGTACAAGAAGAAGGTGAGGAATAAGAAAGGGAAGACAAGAGGCCAGACTAGCAAGCTCTCCAGCCTTTCAGTCATCACTGGGAGTTAATGTTCAGTGCTTGCCCAATAAGCAGTGAGGAGGAGGGCAGAAGAGCAAAATGAAGCACAGCAAAGAAGACTGGTTTGGTTGATGTGAAATATTTAAGACCTGAGCCCAGGTCCACTGAATCAACTAAAAGGCTTCTCTGGAAACCCATAAGTTTTGATTAAGCTCTTGGTTTCCTAGAAAAGCAGCTTTTTATCAGCTCTTACAGCTGGTCTGATTCAGGAACAAGAAGGTCAAGTGACTTTGCAGAGATGACATGGTGATGGAGTGTCTCATTTCAGGTTAAACCTAAAACTATTCTCATTGTCATATCTATCTACCTACCTAGGCATTTATAAAACATCCATCATTGGGGTATCTCAAAATTTATACAGTCAATTAAACAGTCTGAAAAGCTATTCTCTACCACAGACTCATACCTGCTGACTGGAGAGGGAGCTGTTCTTTTTCATTCCCCTCCTGTCTCCAAGGTAGTGAAAACAGCAAACTTTTTTTTGCCATTGCTATGGAGAAGAGAATTACACTGTCCAGACTTGTTAACTACTAGCTGTGCGAGACAAACATTACTAATAAAAATATGTTTTATTCAAAAATAAGTTGCTTTCCTAAATAGAAATGCTAAATAGTAGCAAAGCACCACCCACTTTTTGCTAATAGATTGGACCTCTTAACATCTTGTTTTTTGTTTGTCCCTGGCTGAAGTCAGTAAAATAAAGGAACATGTTGTTTGTCTGTCCAAATATGCTCTTTATTTGCAGCCACCTCAAATAGCATTTTATATGTCTCCTGCTCCCAGATGTTGTGTCTCAAACCTGCATCATCAGCTTTGGCAAGGAAAAGATCTCTTGTCTAGTCTCTGGCAATATCTAGCTTTATAACCTGACATAACCTTGCAGATGCTTATTCTGTGGAAGGGCAATACACATCTCGAAAAACTTATTAGAAATCAGCATGCCAAAAGGTTAGGGAAAACAGATAATAACTGAAAAACAGAAGATTACGAGTGAAACTCAAATAGCTCAGTGCAGAACTAGCTTGAGAAGAAAATTGTATGGTGGAGGTGGAAATCAGGAGGAATTTTTCTTCTAAAATATGACAACCCACCTACAATCATTCACCACCTTATTATTAAAAAGATAATAGAGATAAAGCACAGAATACATGCTCTGTAGTCATTTGACTGCAGTCAGAGCAAGAACCAAAAATAGATTACTGCCCTTTAGGTCTGTTGTATGTTTTAGTAAGCTACATGCTCTGAATGTGACTAAGTGGGTTGTCTTTTAATTAATTCCACCTTTTTCTGTATTTTTTCACATCTCTTCTACTGCTTGAATATCTTGACTTGGTCCTGGATATATACCTAAGGGATCTAATTTATGTAAACTACCCAATTATCCTTCAACTGCTGGTCTATCCCATTTGCAATTTATAAATGAATATGAGTCCAGGGTGTGTAATTATATGAATAATCACAAAATTAAATTGAAGAAGACCCACAATATTTCTTTGATTATCATCATATCATAGAATCATATCCTAGAATGATTTAGGTTTGAAGGGACCTCAAAGACCTCCTTGTTCCAACTCCCCTGCCATGGGCAGAGACACATTTCACTAGATCAGATTGCTCAGAGGCCCATCCAACATGGCTTTGGACAAGGCCAGGGATGGGGCATCCACAGCTTCTCTGGGCAGTCAGTTCCAGTGTCTCATCATCCTCACAAGTTAACTTTGCTACAAGCAAAACCATACAAAACTAGAATATATCCTTGCTACTCCTGCCATACATTTATTTCAAAGGCACACTCCATGGATTTAAGGGCACCTGCAGTTTTTTCAAGCTTATGCTTGATAATGTTCATAAACAGGGTCCTTCAACAAGCGGGGCATCACACCATAAGGTTTTAGAGTGGAGAGAAGTGAAAAGGCAGGTCTCATAATTGGAGAGATATCAATACCATTCGTGTCATAAAAGGATATACTGGAGAGCAAGGAAATTTGTCAATCATCAGAGGCTTAAAACTTTAGATTGGGTTGTCTTGGGACATTTTTAGATGACCCAGTCATCATCACAGCTGATGAGAAACAAAACAAGCTTCTCGGGTACATCCAGGAAAAGACATTATTTTGGTGACTCATGCTCCAGTGGTGCTAGACAATCCTAATCCTCTCATGTCCTCAACAAGCACTACAAGTAACACTTGACTGATGAGTGTCTCAGAAGGTTGTGGCCAGGCAACTACTGTGCAAAACAGATGTTGTCTTGCAAGGCTGAAGCTGAGGTCTGTGGGTTGTACTCCATCTCTGACAGATGAGAAGTTTTACAGTAAGACATTAAGATACTGCAGCAAGTCATGTATCCAGTCATCTGTTTCTCCTCCCAACCCTCTTCTCATTCGAGGTACAAGGGTTGATAATCACCTCTGAAATGTTGGTTTAATGTACCCTCCAGATTGGGCATAATTAATTATGGTAATTCTGGCACCCACAAAAACATCCTTGTTAGTTCTTGGTCTCAAAAACGCCCTTTGATGAGAAGTTCAACAGCTGACCTGTTGATTGTATGAATTATTTCCTTTAAGTGATCTTGAGACTCTCACTTCTTGATTTTATTGAAAGTTCCATTTTTTCCAACCTATTCTTTCCATAGCAATAATTATCCCATTATCCTTTTATTTTCTTTTTGACCTCTTCTTCACCTCCTTGTAAGGACTTAAGTAATGTCCTTATAAATTGTTCAGATTGTGTATTTTCAGGCTATTGACTATCTGGGAAACGTTAACCTCTACTCAGAGGTTCTCACCTTTCTTTGTCCTTAAGGTTTACTGGAAAATGCTTAGTTTGCACTTGTTCTCAGGTGTCATTAATGTCACATCTGCCTAAAGAGTTTCCTGTTCTAGTGGCCTTCTATGATCCCAAAACTGCATCAGTGAGCAATAGAAGTTATAGGTGCTGTCAACCTGGTTTTCTGTAAGGCTTTTGATATAGGCCACCAGAACATTCTTACATTTCAAATTGTTGGTTTGATGGATGGACAGTTAGGTGGATAAGGAATTGGCTGGATGGCTATTCCCAAAGAGTTACAGTCCATGGATCCATGTCCAAGAGGACACCGTAACAAGTGGTGTCTCTCAAGAATCCATTCTGGTACCAGTACTCCTAAATATCTTCATGTCTGAGGTAGACAGTGAGATTGATTGCACTCTAAGAAAGTCTGCAGATGACATCAAGGTAAGTGGTGCGGCTGACATGCTAGAGAGCAGAGATGTCATCCAGAGAGATCTTGGTAGGCTTGAGGAGTAGACCCATGCAGATCTTATGAAATTCCACAATGCAAAATGCAAGGTCCTGCCCATGGGTCAAGGAAGTCTCCACTATCAATACAGATTAGAGGATGAATGGATTGAGAGCAGCCCTGCTGAGAAGGACTTGGGGGTGCTGGTGGATGAGAGGCTGGCCATGAGCTGTCAGTGTGCACCGAACATGTCCTGGGCTGCATCCAAAGCAGCATGGGCAGCAGGGCCAAGGGAGGGGATTCTGCCCCTCTGCCCTGCTCTGCTCAGACCCCACCTGCAGGGCTGCATCCAGCCCTGGGCTCCCAGCACAGGGAGGACAGGGACCTGTTGGAGGGAGAGGAGGACCACAAAAATGATCGGAGAGTTGGAACACTTCTTCTATGAAGAAGGGATGAGACAGTTGGGATTGTTCTCTTAAATCTCCATTTTGGATCAGCACTCTCTCTCCCTTGTGTTCCCTCAAAGCTTTCTGGGACGGGCAGCTAAAAATTTTGTAGGTCTCTCAGTTGATCAGAGCTTATTTCATTGTGTGATGGCCAACCTGGTGCAACATCTCAGAAGAGACTGGCTGCAGCACAAGCCAGATCCTGTCACCTGCAGGATTGGTGGCCAAAAGAGTTCATAAAGGATTGTGCTGTAAACATGTTGTAGTGGCATAAAAAAGCTTCAGATGAACAGATCAAAGGAGCTCAGCAGCTTTGATCTGGTACTGCACAAACCACCATCACTGCAGATTGGTAGCTAGGAAGAAATGACACAGATGGGCTGCTGAACATTGCATGTACTGTTTTGGTGACCTTCAGTCATGTGATAAATGGGTGGTTGCAGCTTCTGATGGCTAAAAGCCACCAACCATGGTGGCTTCCCAGAACAGTTTTAGGTTGTCGAATATGATGTGTCAAAATCTGTGAAACTATGCAAATTCACAAGAACTTTTCCAAATATATGATGGAAAGACAGGGTGGGTTAAAAAAAANAAAAAAAAAAAAAGAAGGAATACCTGCCAGACTAAACAGAACTTTTTTCATGAGGATATCCAAGGACTGAGGAGAGATGCATCCTGTTTCTCAGAGATACCACACCAGAGCTGGGTGCATCTGGCCATGGAGCTCTTTCAACTGAGCTTTGTGACGAGGCAGTAGAAGCAGCAGTTACAGGCAGACAATTATGATTCTGGCAGCAGCAGATAGGACTGTTTGCATTTACAAAGAATGTCCTGATTCTTACCCTCAACTTGTCTGTTGTAGTTTTATTTTTTTCTATGTGTTGTGTATTTCATAAATACATATATTAATGGATATGCTTATGACTCATATATATAAACATTCAATGCTACACCACACTATATAGATGAATGATTGGAAGATGTGGCACCCAACACAGCATTTATGTGTTCTGTTGCTTGTTTTCCTGTTCACAGAGGTTTATTTATTTTCTCTCTCTCTCTCAAGTTCAAAGTATGCTGCTTGAATAGTCCAGGAAAGAAGAGGCGTATCACTGAATATGTGCTTTGTTCAGCTTTGTGAGCATCTGATTTCTCTCTGCCACAATTCATGTTAGTTAAGCCAAAAAAACACCTATTGTACCTTGACAGCAGGACCATCTGGAGTTCATTCTTGTAATTATTTTCAAACACAGACAGTCCTCCTCTCTCAAATAGGTATGTTTAAAGCATCACAAGGCATGTTCATCAGTTTATTGGGAAACAAATGTTGAGTTTCATATAATTCTTAAAAAAATACTTTCAACATCATAACTAATAATCCTGATATAGAGAAAGTGGGAATATGTGTGTGTGTGTGCTTGTGTTTATGTGTGTGTGTATAGTATGGATATATAATCTCATAGTGGCCCACCTGCAAGCTGGGAATTGGGGATGACAGTCAGGGACAATTGATTTTCCCCTCTAATCACTTGGAGAATGTGTTTTTCCTTGCAGCTCTTTTGTAAATTCTTTGCAGGAATTGCATCTGAGAAATTAAAGACATTCAAACTTGAAAGCAATTGAAGTGCAAATGTATTAGCATCAAGACTTATTTGCATCTAGACACATATTCTGATTGCATCTGTTATAGGTGAGTAGAGGACACAGTGTTTGTGGGTTTTATGAGGATGCACCATGAGCTGATACTGCCCAGGCAGAATTTGGAAATTGATGTACCCAGTATAATAATGTGCTTTTCTGTCCAACATTCAAGAAGTGTAGGCTTGCAAGGTCTGATTTCCAAAAGTAACCAAGCAACTTAGAAGTCCATGATCAAAAGAGCATTAAAAAACATAGGAACTGTTCCTGATTTGCATAGGAGCTGAAATAGCTAGGAAGGTTTCCAAAGCATGAAGACAAGTTAGGAACACAGGTCACCACTGTGTTTCAGTCCCTTGCCCAATTGTCTTTTTAGCTGATCTGCAGTAGGTGACTACCTGTATATTTAGATGCTTGGATCTTTGAAAATCTGCCCCTACACGCAGAAAACGTCATCAAGACTCCAGCACATTGGAATGATAAAACATTTATTTTCTCCCTAGGAGCTTTTGATAATTACCTGTCCTCTGTCACCCTTATTTACTAGTTAATGAAGCACTGCTCCTAGGACTGAAGCGGTGGCATTCATTTTTCTCAGCCTTAGACATTTCCGTTATATGTTTCATCAGCACAGTTATTCCCCATTCTGATGGAAAGTAAAAAGCACTACCAGTACATGATTTATTTGACTTGCATTAGACAGCTACATAAATATGAGATGAATTATGCTTAGAGATGCTTCTTTCTCTCCAGTTCTCTATCAACAAAATCAAGAGAAACAGTCCAGGTGTTTATGTCTAGATTAAAGATACAACATCAGGAGAAATATAATCAGCAGATCCAAGGATATAACTCTTATTATTTCCAACTGCTTGGCAATAGAACAATGAGTCCTATTCAAGAGCGATGGGGAGATGAAAAGGGTCCAGAAAGGAGCTACCAAAATGGTCAGTGGTCAAGGTCCTAAACTGGGCAAACTCCAAGGAGATGTTGTGGAGATGACTATATTTAGTGTGGAGAAGACAAAGAAAAGATACCATGACACCCGACAACAACTCAAAATGCTGTTGTAAAGATGGCAGTATGAATCTCGTCTCTCTAGTGGCTGATGAGGTAAGAAAGGACAACAGCCACAAACTAAAGTGGGGAAGGTTCAGACTGAATTTTAGCAAAACAATTCTCAGCAGAAGGCTTGTTTTGCAGAGGAACGAGGTGTCCAGAGCTGTGACAAACTTCTTCATTTTGGGAAGTGCTCAAGAATCAGATAGAACCCTGGCTGATCTGGCCTGGTGACAAGTTAGTCCTGTGTTGGTGGAAGGTTGGCTTAGAGGTTGGCTCCAGCTCATGTCACCAACATGTCTTTAGCAGACAAAATCCCACCCTCTGTCAATCTGAGAAACTTTGGCATTTGTAATTTTTCTGAAATGCTTACCCTACCCATCTCCAGGTCTTTTCTCCTTCTTGATGAGCACACACAATCAATTGCATTTTGAAATCCCCTGGCAGCCAGGGGAGTATTCTTCTTTTGACCTACCAATGATGTAAGACTGATGTGAAGAAATTAAACAGTTATTCAACAAGAAATTGAAATTCAAGATTTTTTCTTGCAATAACCAGGAATTCAGAAGTGGTTCTTACCATAGGGACACTTTGACCCATCCCCATCAGAACTTTATAATCCTGACTGGCATTTTTGTTTCTTTTTTTTATTATTATTATTATTCTAATAATGCAGAGGTAGTGTAATGCATTGCACTTTTTTGGTCAGCTGGAACTGCCCTATGGAAGCTTGCTAAAACATGCAACTATTTTCCATAATTTTTTTTAAAAAAATATATTTGTGTGGTTTTGGTTTTTTAGTTAAGAGGTGAAAAATAGCTCTTATTTATTCACTCACTTGTGTTGTAGGTCTCTAGGGATTTTGCTGTCTGTCCCCAAGCTTACAGAGCATGTGTCGTCTTGGGCTGAGAGTGATAAGCAGTGTATAGGAGAAAGCTTAAAAGCTCATTTACAATGTAATGGAAAATTCTCCGCTTCCTGAAATATAATAAGTAAATATTTTAATCTTGTTGCTATTGACTTGGTAATGAATAACCTGCACCCTTCTTGTTATGTATAACCTGCTCCATTCTAGTTATGTATTAGCATTTTCTTAAAACACCCTTGTGTTATACACATGCATGCACACGTAAAAGCCTACTACAAAAATTTATGTGGAGATTCCCACTAGTCAAAATGCATTAGAGATACCACCAGAGAAATGTGAAAACCACATCCCTTCTTCCACTGATCAAGATTCAGAAATAAAATGTCTTCAAACACTGGGAATATATTTGCAAGGATTGTAGGCTTTGTTACAGATGCTTAGATAAATATAAAATTCTGAAACCTTTCACTTTGCTATTATGAGCAGTTATGCAAAGTCTGATTTCTTCTAAGTCAGTAATTGAAATGAGGTATGTATGTGGAAGCTGGATAGAAATGTCACACTGAAAAGAAGATGAACAGCTAAAAGGCAAGCTTCCTCAGATGCTAAATATTTTATTTCTACTCACGAGGATAGCTTTAGTGTACATCATTTAAAATTATTCTTTCTCTGAGGTCATGGTAATTTTTGAAGGAGCTCAGAAGATTTCGGTCATATTTTTGTGAAAGAGAGAAATCAAGCCAAATCAAGCCAAAATAAACCCAAACTATCCAAAAAGGGTGAACAGAGTGGGGTGAAATCACACTAGAGGGAAAGGACTAAGCATAAATGTTTACACCACTGTTTTCTGTTTCTTTCTCAGCTAGTTTTTCCACAATTTTACAAATTCACTCAGACTAAACAAATAGGATGCTCGGGAATTGATTCACTGTGACTCTCTAGGCTCTATAGCCCCATTCCAGTGAATGCAACTTTGTGCAGCAGCCTGGCAGACACATATTGAAGAAGGCAGTGAGCAGCCTTGCATTCCACAACTCCCACTGGTCCCCATGACCTTACTTGTGCCATGCTTTTGGGAAATATGAGTGGATAGCTGTGGGTCCATGTACTCTGTGGACATGTGAAAGGCTACAATGTCTCACATAGTTGTTAAAAAATGACCTTTGAACACAGGGAACAAACTACTGTAGAATATCATAGCTTGAGAGATTAATTCATAACGCAAATATCTTGAGACTCCAACTACAAGCGGAAACAGAAACAAGTTTCCGAAATGCCATTTGCAGCTTGTTTCTACTAAAATAAGGAGAGTGGAGTAATCTTTCTAATGCTGCCATTCTGTCCATCTGGTGAAAAGATGTACTGACTCCCAGGGCAATTAATTTGTCACCCAACATCCAAGTCTATTTTAACTTTTTATGGGCTGAATTGTGACCAGCAGAGCCATAGTTTTGGAACACCACACTCACAAGGAAAAGTGCTGTTTTCTATGCTTGAGAGTCCAATGACAGTTTATGTAGGATACCAGAACCACACAACTTTGTGGCTGGAAAGGCTTTCTGGGTTTGTTTTGTTGCTGTGTTATGACAGCACAGCACCATCAATGAGACAGAGATTCAAATATAGCTTGGAAAACACCTTCTAGGAGCCAGGACTCACAACCTGGTATATGAGTAAATATTCACGTGTATGTGGCACAATGAAATACTGGATGCAGGTTTTAGCTATGGCACCTGAAGTAGTTCTGCTTCTCTAGTGCTGGAGCAAATTGTCCCTGATGAGAGCAGAGGTCTGTTTTCTGGAGAAAAAGGCCACAGTCCCCAGTCTGCTGCTTCCCAACTTCAGCATGGAGCTGCAGAGACAGTGTGAATGACTCACTCTCATCATGCAGCTAGGAATAAATCCTAGCTCCACTGAAATCACTGGCAGGCTGAAGGGAGGGATTTATAATTGACCTGGGTACATCCAGAATTCCACACCATTTAATTTTCAAACACCTGTGATTTAATTTTCAAACAAAGGTGGAACTCAGCCCTGCTATAAACAGAAACAAGACATGTGGGTAAAATAGAAATCAGAGAAGTTGTGTTCAACTGCACCAGTTCTGAATTTTGCTTCTGGATTTTCCTAGTTCCAAAAACATATTGACTACAGAGTTTGTGCATTTCAACTTTAATGAGGTAGACACTAATATGTAGCATGAATGAATCCATTAAACAATTATACCTTTACTTCTGTAAAACACAATATGCAAATGTGTGTACGTGAGAGAGTATATGAGCATGTGCCTGCACCAGCTAGATACTAATACTATGGCCTGGCAGCTGTAAAGTTGATTTGTATGAAATGATCACATTATACCTTCTAATTTTATGAAAATTCTGGGACTGGAATCATATTGATTTCTTTATGCTATTTTAGGCTTTATTCTTAGGAATTGATTTTGGCAGTCATTTAGAGATATATATCAGTAAATCTGAGTAACATCTACACAAGCAGATCTTCTTTAACACAAATTAGCCCTAATATTTCTCATTGATTAAGTATGACAGATATGCAGTTTTACTGTTCGTCATCATGCAAGGGAGAAAGGTATGAAAGCCTTTATGAATTACAGGAAATGAGAAAATACCATAAATTCTTGGACTGCTGGATGATTAATACATTACATTTTGCACAGAATCAAATGAAATTATGGAAAGTTTCATTTAGTATAACTGTGATAGTGGTGTTACAATTGGAAAATGCACACTGCAGCATGCTGTGGTACATATGGCCAGGACGATAACCAGCCATGAGCAAATCTTCCCTGTATCAAGGATGCCTCCTGAATCTGTACTCTGTTATTTACACAGGACACTAAAAATGAAGAAATGGCAAGCATTCAGAATAAACAAGAAGAAGAACTTAAGATAATGTGAGCAATAACCTTTTTGATAAAAAGTACTGCAACACAGTGGCACTGCTTACCCAAGTTCATTAGGATGATCCCTCTGAATTTCCAAAGTGATTTAGAATTCAGTGTTAGAATCTGAAGCCTAACGATTGCAGCTCTGATCTAAAATAAAAATTGAAAGTTCGGGGTTTTTTAATGTTTGTAAGTAGATCAAAGGGTCTCCTTAGCAGACACTTGTGAGTTTCTTGTAACGAGATGTTTTTAGGGGTTTCAAACTACAGTAGTCAAAAGCAAACAATACTGATTTAAGTCTGTAGGACAATATGAACACCTAGGGAGAGTCTAACTGATTTTTTTTAATGTAATATAACAAAAAAAACCCCAACCAATTAAATCCCTTTAGAGGATGCAGGAATCCTTCTGATATTCAGTGTGTCATGAAGGAGGCCAGACTAGATAATCATAATGGCTTCACCTGACCTTCAAAATCTCCAAAGTCTATGAGAAGTTCATGGGTAAGAAACAGGTTAAAATACAGATGGCTGCAAGTGGAAGTTACTCTCTTACCTTCAGCTCTGTGTGAGCCATGCATCAGGGTTATGGCAAAATTCATCATAGTATAAGACCAAAAGATTTGTGTGGTACAAGATTAAACCAGTAGAAAAGCCATAAATTGCCTCCTTCCCTCTAGAACAGAAACTGGTTGTTTGGGGGTTTTTGTTTATTTGTTTGTTTGTGTCAGGTCTGCTAGTAAATATATTGCAGCAGATAGAAGAACTATTTCCTTCTTCCTTAGTCTCTGTTTCATTACTGGGAGCACTGGAGTCCAATACCATCTGCCCAGAGGCAACACTTTACTCAGCTACTGAGTGAAATGTCACCTCACATCAACTCACATATCAACTTCAGCTGGAAGAAAACTCCCTCTCTGATAAGATGTTCCTACATTTCCCCAAGTGTTCATGTTTTATCTTTCCTGAGAAAGATATTAGTGGTGCACAAAGCATTGTATTTAAAAGAGTCTGCCTATGAAATGACGTCAATATGCCAAACTGGTTTGCACATAACCGAATCCTCCTCCTCATGATTATTCCTGTCAGTCTTGTTGTATACCATAAGAACTTAGCAATGAACCAAGTAGTGCCAGGTACTGTATGAATAAGGAATATAAAGGTGTCTCCAAGGCATTCAGAACCATCAACAGCCAACAGAGGATGCAAAAAGTACTGATAAATAGGAAGAAGGATTGAGTGTGTCTGTGGCCAGGCAGTTTGAGCACACCAGTAGTCCACGTGGAATTATTGTGGGTCTAATGGGAAAGAAGAGGTTATGAAGGCCTAATACAGGGATTCTGGAGGCACAGTTATGCACCACAACTGTCCCAAATGCAAAGGACAGCAGGCACAAATGTATGAAAACACACACTTGAAAGGTATCCAAGTTAGGAAGCAATGCTTCCAACAGATGAGGATCTGGTAGTAAGTGAAATGGGTCTCAGAACTGACCTTTCAACATAGGGTGAAAGCTGTCTGCTAAAGAAATCAGGAAAAAGTAAGTAGGTTAGGTTGCTGTAGTATTAGAAAGGCATCTGTCAAGGATTTAAAAAACAGAATTACATAGTCAGTAATAGGAATATCATCTCCTTTTTAACTCCATGGTGACTGGGTCCTGACAGGGCAAGACAGTATTTAGCAGAGTACAGAAAAAGGAAGGTTGATTGTGGAGAAAAGAAGATGGGAATTATCCAAAGGAGTTTCAGTTATCTGGAAACCTTCAAGCAACTACCAAAATATTTCTGCATCCAAAAATTGATTATTTTCTATTGATCTGTCCATAAATCCCGGTGTTCCTGTTTCTTCTACTGTTATGCTGGCAGCACAAAACAGACACATAGTTTATCTTGAACAGCCTTGTATCACAGACACAGTTTGAACCCTCATCTGTTACCCTAACTCATACATTTTTTGAGAGGGAGAAATTATGGCTGCTCATTCAGGATTCTTCTCCTGAGGAGATGTACCCTGTCCTTTCTCAGAGAGGTGCTTTGCTCAGCAAAGAGCAATTTGTGAGCAAAAGTGCTGGGTTAATTCTTGCCATGGATGAGAGGGTTTCCAAAGACAGGGCTTGCCTCTGCCTCCCAAGGCTGGCTCAGAGCAGCTGAAAATCTGACTTGTTCTCTTGTGATTTCATACAATTCTCTTAGGATTAAATCTTTTGCATTCAACATAGCTTTTTAATGTCTCCTGCATTGCTCCCTGGTTTCCCCCTCACTTTATTTTAGATTTAGTTTATCAATGGATTTTGACTTTTTGAAGTTTATTTTGTCATAGCAAAATGTCTTCCTTCTTCTGGGCTGTCTTTCAAACATCTGTTTTTGAAATCGACTCCTAAATTTTAATTAGAGGAACCTCTTGTTTGTCCCATGAATTAAAATGTTCTGAATTCTTTTTTTCCTGTCTATTTCAAGGCATCAGAAATACTGAAAGCTGTCCAGATATACCCTTTTTTCTTTTGTCTTTCTTCTCTGCACGAGTTCCTCTTCCAAGAGACAGAGCTACAGCTAGCAGTCTTCTTCCCATAGTCTTGTGACATCCCATTGGAAGTACTCTCTCCAGAAAGAGTGACCTCATGGCAGAGCAGTGACATCATTGAGAGCACATAAGCACTTTAACTGAGTGGCAACCTGGACTTTGCTGTCCTGCTCTTGAACTGCTGGACAAAGTGGACAGAGACAGGAGTGGGTGTGCAATATCATGTGCTTTTGTCAGCTGAGTTGAAGTTGTGTTAAACATTTGATTTTGTTCATAGGAGATTAGACATTAGGATAAATCATTTTCCTGATCTTTAAAATACTTGTAAGAACCCAGATTTGAAAAAAAAAAAGATGAATAGCAGCAATACCACCTCTCAACCTCTTTCCATCCCTCTTTTTTGGGCATCTTTAGCTGTATGGAGAGATTCTTCAAAGAATGTCACCTTTGTGTCCTGTCTTGCCTCTGTTCTGTAGCTGCCCGGTGGTTCCTCCTGATGATTGTGCAGCACCCACAGCAGCCTAAGTTGTGGCTACACCACCAGGAGCTGGGCTCTGGGGCCTTGGATGCAGGGGGCTGACCCTGGGGTGGTGTGAAGGGGTGGCTACCAGAGCTGAGGATAGAAGTTTCCATCTACAGTTAGTGGGACTAAACCTCCATCTGTAGTGTGTGGCTGAGTCAAAGCCTGAATGAATCTTCCATGTGGCAGAGCAATACTCTGTATTCGTTTCAGCAAATAACAATTGACATCCTGACATAAGGAGGCCAATGGGATCTGCTAAGGAAGTAAGTTTCAAACATCCTTGTAGTGGTTTTGGTTTGCCAATTTGAGTTTTCCGGCCAACGCACTAAATGATGTGGTGGGTTGAGTGCTGGCCAAATGCCAGGGCAGCTACTAGAATTATTTACTCCTTTTTTGCTGTGAGATAGGATTAGGGGAAGACCAAAGCAGGCTCAAACTTTAAAGGGTATAAAGAAAACTTTGTTTAAACAGAATTGAAAGAAAAAAAAAAGAATCAGAATAAAACCTTCAGAACACTTCTCCTCCCCCCACAACCTTCTTTTCTTCCCCACTGACAAGGTACAGAAACAAAACCTTGGACTTAGGTCAGTTTACCACCTTTAAAATAGTCTTTCATCAGTTATCTTAGGGAGAGGAGTCTCTTTTGCTATGTCATGGAGACTTCTCCACAAAAATCTGTTCTCTCATGGCTTCAATTCCCACGAATAGCAGCCGCCCAGAAATCTACAATCATGAAGTCCCTCCCATCTCACGCAGCCTTCCCACAGTTGTGTTCATGGGCCATGTCAAACTTAGGGGGTCCTATTTTAATGATGAGCTGTTCAACAGCAAAGGTTTTCTTCGTCTAGATCTGAGATCATCTTCATCTCTGGGAATGAAGGTCTTCTTCTTTCCCTGGGATCAAAGGGTCTTCGTCACTCTTTCTCTCTGTTCAAGCTTCTCATGAGATCATGACTACTTCAACATTTACTTGCTTCAGCATGAATGCCTTTGCTCATGTCTACAGTTTGAACACTCCATCCCCCTATGCTTTTTTAATGAATTAAAAGGGATATGCTAGTGTATCATAGCCCATCACCATGGCCTTACAAAAGAATTTCAGCCTAAGGCATTTCTTCATTCTCCTCCCATCTGGGATTTGACTCCTTCTTTACTGACCTTAGTGTCTTCATGTTGTTTCTCTGAGTCTTCACTCTGTCCTGTTCTCTCACTCGAGAGAAGACCAATGTTTTGCAAGTTTCATCTGTGCAGTGAAAGAGTTAAAATCTCCCCCAGGGCCTGCGGATGGTCATGGTTTCTGCTGGGCAGTGGCTGAAGCAGTCACGGTGGTGGATTCAGGTGGTGCTGGGGGCTGTGCAGGATTTCAGGGGGTCTGGCCAGAATGGTGGCAGCCACTCTGGCCACATGGCTGGTCTCAGGCCCGTCCTGTGTTTAATTCCAGCCGTGGGCCAGCCTGACCGTGCTGGGGGGGCCCGGCTGGGACAGAGCCCAGCAGGCTCCAGGGAAGGGGCCCAGCCCCTCAGCAGGGCCCACCCTGCCCAGCTGCACGGAGGGGTCCAGGCCAGCCTGGTACCTGTTCCCAGGCTGGAAGAAAAAGGGACTTCCCCGGGCCTGTTCATCTTCAAATGTGAATCTCACTGAGTATTCAGCTCTTTTATTGGTTCAACGGGTTGTCAATATTCAAACTAGCCACTGATTGGTTTTGTCAGGCACGGAGGAAACTGCTAGCAACTTCTCTTAGAAAAATCATTTCCATGGGTGGCTTCTTCCCTCCTCACCAAATGTCAATTAATGCAAAACCACCACAATCCTGCACCCAATTTTGCATCACATCCAAAATGTTATCCCTTTTCCTTACTCTTATTGTCTGTTTCTGTAGTTTTTCTATTTAACACAGAATGTCATAGTTCCTGTGAACACAGTAAACTTCAGTGATGCTGCAATGGCAACCAGTCTGGCCCAGTTGCACAGTGTGAACATGGCTAAGCAGTCAGTGACACCTGAGCAAATAGTAATGGTTTTGGGGAAGAGCCACAACACAGAGCAGGGAAGAACCTGAAGAGGAGAAGAATGTTTACATTGAACAGTTGGTGACATAGTGATTGACTGTGTTGAGCCACACCAGATTTACCTCTGTGCTTCAGTGACAGATATGGCTGAGAAAAGATTGTCTCTGGACCTTGATCTCCAAGCCATGAAGGCTGGGGTGCCACCAGAGACACTGCCAGAATTGCATCTTTTGCCAACCCCACAAAAGCAGGCCTAGATTGGTTAGGGTCTAAAACCTTTGGGAAATTTTGATGTGTTTGATCCTACCAAACTTTTTGGAGTGACAATGATGAAGGTACTTATTGAGGTCAAGATGGTATGGCGCAATGTGATTTTAATTTTTGAGGAACTTGAGAAGACAGAACGTAATAAATTACATGCATAATTTGTATCTATTGAACAAGGCCAGGTCCCTGCAGCATCACAATGCCTGTACAAAACATGAGTGAAATAAATCTGCATACTTTAAATCTGGGAATTTCCATGCTTTCCAGCTACCTGCTTTTTCCATACCTTCATAATATCCTTCCTATGGTTGTGCAGAACTGGGCAACCTGCTGTCTGCCCTACCACTCATGCTGGCTCCTGCCCGGTGCAGATCCTTGTTTGACAGGGCCACAGTCTTCAGATTCTTTTATTGTACAACTTGTTTCCTCAGTCAGCTGCTGAAGACTTAATGAGGAGGAAGGCCTTTGCCCCTCTTGGAGAAGCAAGAGTGCCAGGATGTGCCAATGGGAGCTCTATGGCTGTTCGAAAGCTGTACAACATGATTCATTGAGGTCCATGAGCAGGGATGAGTCACACCTAACCACCTAACCTCAAAATCAGACCTTGCAATTAATTCACTCCTTACCAACCTTAGCGTGACATTATAACTCAGGAAGCTGGAAATGCTACCTTAAAAAAGAGTTCTGAGCCTATCAGTCACTGCTGTGCCTGAAGATCAGCAGATGTTAACTGAATTGTGCCCAGCATTCCTCTTCTCCCTGCAGTATCCATCCTATCCACAACCCTCAATATCAATAGATATTTAGTAGAGTGTTCACAAGAATGGTACAGCTATTTCTACATCCCTTTTATGAGGAACTCTTTCTTTTTTCCTCCAGGAGACTCTTCCTTACTGGGTTCTGTCTAAGACTTGATGGAACCAAAGAAAGAACTGACAGCAAAAGTACAATGTTTATACAAACACAATAATGTGAATTGAAAGGAACGATTTGAATTGCTGTAAAATAAAATGGGAGTAATAAAATGCTCTGAATGTGTACATACACATAGAAACTTGAATACATATGTAGACACATATATAAAATCACAGAATTGTTGAAGTTGGAAGGGGCATTTGGAATTCATCTGTTCCAACCCCACTGCTCACAATAAGGTACCTACAGAAGGTTGCTCAGGACATTGCCCATCCAGGTGTTGAATATTTCCAAAGATGGAGGCTCCAACATCTCTCTGGGAAGTCTGTTCATGCGTTCAACTACCCTCACAATAAAAAATCCCAAAAGTTTAAACTAATTTTCTTGTATTCCATTTGTGCCCATTGCCTTTTGGGCACTGAGAAATGTGTCTGTATCATCTTTATTGCCTCCCATCAGACATTTCACACATAAAGGTAAGATATTTTTGAGCTTTCTCTTTTCCAGAGCCCAGTACTGCAGATATGCCTTACCAGAGCTGTGCAGAGAAGGATCACCTTCTTTGACTTGGTAATGATATTTCTCCAGGTGCAGTCCAGCCATATAGTTTATCAAACAGTTCTCCCAGTTTTGTGTTATCTGCAAATTTGCTGAACTTGTCCTCTGTCCCATCATACAGATCATTAAAGAAGATATTTGACCATGTTGGCCACAGTATCAGTCCACAGGGTAGAGAGCTGGTCTCCAACTGGACTTCACACTACTGATTGTAAATCTCTGAGCCCAACAATTCAGCCAGTTTTCAGTGCCCTTCACTGCTCATTTATCTAGTCCATGCTTCATCAGCTTGTCAATGAGGATGTTATGGGATAGAGGGTCAAAAGTCTTAGTAAAGCAAAAATAAACAACATCTAGTGCTCTCTCCTCATCCATCGAGCAAGTCATCTCTCTGTAGAGGACTGTCAGGTCAGTCATGCCTGATTTCCCCTTTGTAAATCCATGCTATCTACTCCTAATCACCTTATTGTCCTTTATATGTATATAAATATATAAACACACACATGCACACACATATACACATATATACATATTGACATATATATAAAACATAGCAATTCAAATTATTGCACACATACATAGGGTTCAAATAATCCAAAAGTTCCTAGGCCTTAGGCATCATTGCAGAAAATTCTTTAACAAAATTTGCTTACCCTTATATGTATTTCAAAACCCCAAACCCAACAACAAATCAAACCAAATAACAAGGGTTTAGCATGAGTAGAAAAAATGGGCCAGCCAATGAATCTAGATAAATCTAAAGAATGCCAGCATCCAGAACAGCATATTTTAACTGTCCCATCTAAAGGAGACACCATACATGAACTGTGAGCTGCGTTCAAAGGCCAGTGCCAGTTGAAGGATTCAGACCCAGGAGATGTGAGCTTTGTGAGATGATCTTTACTCTGAAATCTCTGGCAATGGCTTTGCACAAGCAGTAGGCTTCCAGTCTGAGTTTCTATTTGAAATGTTATTAGTCTTTTCTTGGAGTGTATTGGCTTTGGTTGCAAGATGAAGTCCCTAGATGCTACCAAAAGATGATGGCAGCACATCTTTGCTTCAGTACAAATGTGTGCACTGATGAATATTTGTGCATCTCTTTCAAAATGGGAAGGCTTATACAAGTGCAAATTAGACTCAGATTTTAGTGTTCTGAGATTCAATCAGAAGATACTGTCATTCTTAATGTTGCAGATCCTCAAATTCCTGAAAAGTTCCTTGACTTTTTAGGTTTTGCAGGCTTAGTGATTTCTCTGGGATTTTCCATTGGCATCAGTCTCCAAATGTCTGCTGCATGTCTGCTGACACCCTATAACCCCCCTGTTTCCTGTCTTCTAAACTGCATACAAAATGCCATCCAAGTTTAGTTATGCTTTTCTTTACAGACCATACAAGGACATACACACTGAACTTTCATGTCTGTCATCTGTCATTATTGCTACCAGAGCAGGCACTGCAAGCCAGGATTGTCCTGCTCACTATTCTAACCTGATCCTAAACCAGAAAACTGCTATAAATTAGGATGCTGGTTAGTGATGATCAGAGCCGGCCAAGATTGAGCAGGGGAGTCAACCTGCAGATCACTGTGCACCTCCCTGGGGACAGTGATGGCCTGAAGCCAAACCAAGACATGGGCATGTGGATGGGAAAGACTCAGTGGAGCCCATGGCCAGGCAGGGCAGGACGGTGGGATCCACAGACTGACCCTGCTGCAGGATCACTGAAGCAGCGATTGGGTCTCAGAGAGCTGCCATGGGGTCCTGAGCCCTGGGCAGGGTGGGGAGAACCCTGGAGAGGGGATCAGGGCCATCAAAACCTACTAGTGCAGTCAGAGCACTGACATACACATTTCCAAACAATCCTACTGTGTTCTGATTTTGATTTTGCTTTTCAAATTAGTGTGATAATAATTTTATGGTAATAATCTAAATTAAGTCAATTAGGCTAAAATTGAAGTAGTACCTTAAGTGACAGGAGAAAATTATTTACGTTATTCTACTGCCTGAGGACTTCTAAATACACAAGTAAGTAAATACATTTAAATTCAGCTGACAGTATTTGCAACAAGTATAGGCATGAAGAATGCTGATGAGTGCATAAATAATTTTATTTCCATTCAGTCATTCCAAGTGAAGTGGAATGCTGCAAGTGAACAACTTCTACTTTGCACACTTAGACTTTACCCTCAACAAAAACCAACAGAGAAATTAATTGCCCTTTAGCAGCCACCCATTCCGCCTGTGAGGGTGCAAGAGAGGAGCAGAGTTCTGCTCAACACTGGCACTATGGGGCTCTACAAACCTGTTTTCACATGGGAAAACTATTGAGGGGACAGGCTTTGCATCCATTAGACTGGTTGGTTTGCTTGGGCTTTGCTTCTGAGTTAAATCTGTGTTAAGGTGATGTCTTGATAGTAACAACTCAACTGCCTATGTCCCTTGGAAAGCTTTATTAATGGCAAAAATGTGGAAATGGGAGTCAGAATTCCCATCTAACTTTAGAGAACTCAGCATGAAAAGGTACTTTGCCAAACCAGCCCACCTTGGCTAAAGCTGAAACTGCTCTTTTTGTCAGTAAACACTTCAGGACTGGGCCTGGGATGTCTGCAGCATTATAATTAAGAAATTTGAAAATAATTCAGGTGGTCAAGAAAGGAAAAGGTACTTTCTGCTTCTATCCTGTCACTCCTCACATGATCTAGCAGGGATGGTGAGGGATCCTCCTTTCTAGAGCATCTCATGGCAGAACTGTGTTTTAAATGGAAGGAGAAGTTGCTTTTATTTTCCCACCTACACCTGCATCTCACCTGTTAAATTAAGTGTCAGTGGGAATTAGAATCATGGAATCATAGCATAATTTTAAGTTGGAAAGGACCTCTAAGATCATTGAGTCCAACCACGAACCTGGCATTGCTGTGTTTGTTACTAAACCATGTCCCTAAATGCTACATCTACACACCCTTTAAATATCTTCAGAGATGGCAACTCAATCACTTCTCTGGCAACCTGTTTCAGATTTCACAATCTCTTCAGATATGAAATTTTCCCTAATATCCAATCCAAACCTCCCCTGGAGCAACCTGAGGCCATTTCCTCTTATCCTATTGCTTATTACCTGAAGAAGATATCAACACCCACCTGGTTACATCCTCCTTTCAAGCAGTTGTAGAGATCAATAATGTCCCCTCTGAGCCTCCTTTTCTCCAGGCTGAACACCTCCAGCTCCCTCATCCACTCATCATCCCTTAGACCCTTTACCATCTCTGTTTCTCTACTTTGGACATGGTCCAGCAGCACTCAGAAATAGTCTGAAAGGTATTGTTTTCTCCAGGTGTAAGCAGGTCGTTCTGGTAACAACTGAGTTTGGAGGAGTGCCATTTGCAGAGGTATTTGTTTAGCACTGGTGAGGCTATACTTGTGTCCAGTTCCAGGCCACCCACTTAAAGATGATTAGGGAGAAGCAGCACATTCCTAGATTTCAGTGCCTGCTCTGATACTGATAATGACAAATGACAAGCATGAAGCTTTTGAGCCTGCATATCCTTTTGTGCTGTGTAAAGAAAGGCATAAATATAACCAAAATGAATGACATTTTGCAACCCTCATCACCACAGAGACAACTGACAACAGAGGAAAAATGTGTCTATAAACATAAAAATATAGACATTCATGTGCCATATAATGCTAGCAAAGCAAGCAAATAAAATTTGCTATTGCAATATATAAAAAGTGAAGGTTTAAATCACTGTTATTAGAGTTGATGCACATTTCTTTTAGTCATTTTTGTTTTAAGGAGATACCAATCATGACTGTGTGCTTTAGTTACTGAATGTTAAGGAGAAAAATAAGTAAGTTCCCTCGAATCTCTGAAACACACAGTGACAACTACAGAAAATGTGTTTTTAGCTAGGGCAATGCTTTTCAAGGTGGGGATAGATGGATCTCGTCTAATCTGTAATACAACATTAAGGACCTGGATAATCTAGTTTTACAGGACTCAAGGAACCCCCAAAAAACTTGGTGGTAATCCAAGCATAGTTTGGGGTGTACAGATGTAAGACAAGAGCTGAAGGGACACTGTTATAAACACGACACAGACAGGACTTCAAAGCCCACATCCTCAAAGGTCTTTCCATGTGCTCAAAGTTTCCTTTGCATATCACCAGAGTTTTCACAATCATCACTCTTCTAAATCCAGAGGCAGCAAAGATTTGGAGAAGGCTGAACCCTGACAATGCTCCAGAGCTCTCCATCCCTAGAACTTTTCAAGACCCAGCTTTATGAAGTCCTGGGCAGTTTAGTCTGACCTCAAACTGATCCTGCTGTGAGCAAGAGATTGGAGCAGAGACAGTCTGAGATACCTTGCAAGCTGAGTTACTCTGTGATTCTGTGGCTACACAGGGTGTGTGAGGCCTGAGCATCAAACTGGGTAGTGCAGCATGTTCAATAATGCAGATAAAATACCACAGTGTCTCCTTGGGGTTTTTGCACTTTAGGTTCTTCACTATCTTGGGTAGCCCCTTTATGGACCTCTCCTTGGGGCTGTTGCACTCTTGGTTCTTCGCTATCTTGGTAGTCCCTTTATGGACCCTCTCAAATTTCTTCCCAAGCATTTTGAAGTGAGATCACTCAAATCTGCACACTGAGGATGAGGTTTGTCTTTGTCACAGTACATGAAAACAAACAAAGCAATCCAAAACAAAATTCAGGAGTAAACTGTAAAGGATCAGAATGCCCAGAGTGTCCCCAAAACAGTGGGTGTTCTGTTTAGTTAACTTTAACATCTTTGACTACCTGGCAGTATAGGTGTCACGTGTGTGAAGCACTCTCAACTGGGAGGTCAGACAGCCATAATAATAAATATATAAGAGCAGCATTATTAAGTATTCTAGCAAAATTTCAGGAGGTTATGAATACAAAGAGGAATTAAGGTGAGATTGAGTCTGGACAAATAAAAGCTAAACACTGAAAACCTGAGCTAAATAAAAGCAGAGCAGTTGTTGGGGAGGCTCGCTGTCTGATGAAAGTAACAGATGAACTAGGGGTACGCTAGTGACATCAGGACAATATGACCACCTGAAGTCCCTCCAACCTGTATAATGCCGTGATCCTTTTCTCCCCTCCATGTTATTTCTTCTTCCTGTCTTCTTCCTCCTGTTCTCTGTGTTGGAACAAAAAGGAAGAATGATGCCTTAGCCAGCTAACATTTCACCTTCTGCAAAACTGTCAAGAGCCTAGGACCAGAGAGGAAGTGAAAAGCAGTGGCTAAGCAGTTCAGCACTTGAACTTAGCACGAGATACAAGTAAAAGAGGGTGCAAACCCTCTATTTCTCCAACAGCAAAATTATAGAAACAGCCGGAGGGCAGAAAGTTGCCTTACATTATGACTTTCTTCCCTGCCCTTTTGTGTATGCTTTCCCTCTTTGTCTTGAAGGAAGAATTACAGCAAAATCAGCACATTTTAGTTAGCCTTTGGACTTTTCTCTGAAAAATCTAGTAATTTCTAGCTTTAGTGATGTAAGGAAAGACTGCCAAATAAGAACATTTTTCCTTATAAAATTTCCTTGAGCCGAAGGTAAAAAATGAAAACTGGTTGTAAAACAGGTCCATAAAACATCAAAGGAAATAATCTTTTTATTCTTTCCTGCATCTGTAATGAAGGATTTACAGTACTTCAGAAGTGTGCTAGGACTGTGATTCTTGTTCTCAAACCCCAAGCTTTGTTTCACAATGACAGTGCTGTGTTTGTAACTCACCTCTTTTTTCCATTAAATATAGAATTAACCCAATCCTTGCAGGTAGTCTCTTGCACATTCAAAAATGTCTGCTACCAGGCAAGGGGGGCAAAGAAAAGGCAGAAGGAACTTTCAAACTTTTGGTAAAGATAAAAAAAGCATCCAGGAAGTTTTAGGTGCAATACATTCAGTTGTGAAAGAAGAGCCATTTTCATGTGTGTGAGGAGACATTGTGAAGGAAAGGTGCTATGAAACTGTGGAAGCTGCCAGACCTGAAACAAGCACCAACAAAGTCATACCAGGATGCTTGATCTGTTTGTCCTTGTTTGTCTGTCCACTCACCAGCCAGGGAAAGTACCTACCTGCTCCCGCTCCAGCCACAGCCCGACCCTCACAGCATGGTCAGGACAGCAGGTTTGGGTGTCTGTATTGCTCCAGCTGTCATCAGCAAACGTGGGGCTGCCTGGAACACCCCCAGGCACCACCCATCATGAGATTTGCACATCTCATCACTCCTTTCATAGAATTATGGAATCATGGAATCATTTGGGTTGCAACGAACCTTTAATGGTCATGGAATCATGGAACACTTTCAGTTGCAAGAGATCTTAAAGGTCATCTAGCTCCCACCTCCCTGCTATGGGTAGGGACACTTATCACTATATCAGGTTGCTCAGAGCCCCATCCAACCTGATCCTTGTTGATTCTTAGCCTTCCTTTTGCTATTTGTATCTCTCTTCCCCGACTCTGGCCTCCCCCCAGTTACAAACCCTCCTCTAAAGCCCATTCCCCACTTGGTGACAGTTCCGTCACATCAATAACCAGACTTGCTATTTTTGACTCATTTACCTGGGTATTCTTGGCCCCACATGGCACTGCTGACATGGCCACGTATTGGACCTGTAGGTCTTGCCCAGCCCTACTCTACAAAGGCCCCCAATATCAACGATCTGCAGAGTTTGGGTATTTCTCTCACACCCAGTCTTTGCCCCCTGTGTAGCCTGAGCATCCCATCTTGGCACTGACACTGCTGTCACCTTCCTGCTCTGCTTTTGGCTGAGTACGGCAGTTTGTCCTCTCACATCCATTAACCCCTTAGCATGACTTCTGCATACCACTGTGTGTGCTTAATGAATTGTCTTTCCGTCTATGGATGTCAGGGGCAGCTGCTGGAAAAAATCTGTGGAATTGTACCTAAGGAGCAACCTTGGAAGTCTGGACAAAGAAATGAAGGTACTAGGGACAAATTCAGAGAAGAAAAAGTTTAAATACAGAGACTTTTCTCTGAAAATATACTGAATGAAAAGTTTTCCCCTGGGTGCATACTGCCTTGAAAAGCCTGGGTATTTTTAACCTGACCTTCACAAATAGACAAATAGAGTTATGAAGGTTCAGTGAAAAATTATTTTGCCTTATTTTCCCCCTCTTTAAGGCTTGGATTAGATATCTTCTGCCAGAGAAAATATAAAATAAAATTAAATATTTCACTGAATGAAAGACAGGTAATTTAGTTAAGCAAAATATGTTATTCACCTGTGTTAGGTTTTAATTTCAGTGAAGAAAGAGAGGAAGAAAAAAAAATCACTTGGATTTGACCCAAAAAACTGGTAAAGGGATAGTTTGAATAACATACTGTATGGAAAAACACATTAGAGGGGACTAACTCTGCAGTAGAAGTCTGGCCAGAAAGTTATGCTCAGATCATGCTCTAGGCTAGAAACCAAATATGAACCCTACTTTTATAGGTCAATCAATCTTTTCACCCAGTTTTATCCAGGAGGACCAAGTATTGATACAGATTGGTTTTTTAGGAAGAGCTAATTTTAGAGTTTAAATAACACACCCATAGTAGGTGCCCAAAATACATCTCTAAGTGTCCAGAAACTGTATTAAATAGTGGAATTTTTCTGTTTCTAAAGAAAGTATTGCAAAGCATGGAGAATAAAAAGCATAGAGAATAAAAAGAATATCATAGCACTTTGCAGCCTATCAGAAATGGTTTTTTTTAAGCTAAAAGTATATTAGTTTCCTGAAATACTTTCGCAATTATCAGATTGCTATAATGCATAATAGTCAGCTGAAATCCCAGTTTAATTACCACTTTTATGTTCAGATTTGATTCTTTATCCATAAAATACTGTGAGGCCTCCTGGTTGTATTTAATATCCTCACTCCGATGCTCGGCGTGTACCCTGAGCAACGCTCACATGAAGCAATGCTGAGTTACACTTTCCAAGTGCCTCCTCATCTCATGCAAAGGAAATTAGATTACTTTTTAAATTTAATCTCGGTTCTATTTAATTAAAGTCTTAAGAATTGTTTTGTTTTTGAAAAAATTGTTTAATAGAGGCTTTTGGATAAATTATTCACTATGAGTTTGAATTTTGGACAAGATATACTAGGCTATGAATAAATTTCTAAGTGCTGGCGGGACCAAAATGTTAAAGAGCTGGGTGACAGGGATGACAAAGAGCTTCCTTATTTCTGCCTTAGAAAACCTGTGAAAGGAAAGAGTCTGTGATTCTTTTCTGGGTATCTTTGCTATTCATCTTGTGTACATGGGTTTGGGGAGGAAGACTAATGGAAGAACTGTTTGTGCTTCTTATTCCTCTTTCATATTTTTTTTCATTTACACTATTCCTGAATAGTTTTCCTTCCTTCAGACTCGTTAAATAAGAGTATTTTATCTAGGAACCTAGCGGAGGATACTGTGATCCTGAGAAGCTTTATGGAAATGATTCCTGACTACAGACATCTCTGACTCAGGAGCATTCAACTTGAGAGACTGAGAGCAGCAAGATCTGCAGAGCACTCCAGCTCTGAGAATCTGCTTCATTATCACCCATTTTTAAAGCATCACAATGGAGCAGCCAGACACTCTGAGGATGCTAGCTGGGTGTCAAACACCTCAGCAGGCATCTTGAAGCTGTTAAAACTGATCACTCAATAAGCCCGCTTTCAAGAGCTCCTGCTCTGCAGGTTGAAACATCTGGGAAAAAGAATGCAGAGGATCAGTGGGCAAATTCACAGGGAAGGAGGGAGTGGAGAACAGAGACAAGATATTTCTCATCAAAAATGTTTCACAGAATTAAACCCAGAGGTATAATGTGCATGATGCATTTCTCCTTAAACAGAAGAGCACTGACACACTGAAAGGCGGGAAAGTACAAAGAGGATTATGCTAAGCTAAAAAAGAGACACAGACCTAAGCCACTGAGAAGTACAGTTAGGTCTGGAAGAAGTAAATGCAGACAGTTCCCTGCTTTGGAGATAGAATTAGGCTTCCAGAGCAGTGCTTACATCCATTTTGAATGGAAAAAGCATCTTAATCATCCTGTATCTGAGGAATTCGAAGGAATATCAAATCAGGACTTGAACTCCAGGACACACTCTGCATATCATATTTGCAGCTCATGCATATTCTACTCAGTCTCTGGGTGCTGCCAGTGAGGATTTTGTTGCTAACAACCCTTTTCAAACTGTTCTCTGCTTTTGCAGTCTTTGTTTTCAGTATTATTTGATTTTCATCTCACTGCTTTACTTCTCAGTACATGACAGCTCTTGAAGTCCACTCAAGAATATTGCATACTTGGTCTCCTTGACCCATTAACCTTGCTTCCTATTTTCTGAATGCCTCCTCCCGCTCCTGGCTGCCTTGAGAGACAGCCCATGCCCATGGGTGGTAGGGACAGGCCAGGCATGCTGTTTTGGTTGCAGGTATCTGGAAAGAGCACAGCTCTGAACCAGTCTCGAGCTGCTCACAGCCCTCTCCTCACCTTGCAGCAGGATAACTGCATGTACAGCTACTTCATCAGCTCATCCTGTCAGGAAGATGTGTTTCAGAAACATGCTGTGTTTAAGGTAAATCAGGTTATTTTGGCAGAAACCACTTCAGGAGCAGTGAAACAAGAAGACACCAATCCCCTGTTGGGAGGCTGGGAAAGGCAATCAGGGGCAGCAGAGGGTTGGCAAAGAAAGGTCGTGTCTTCTATCCTGTGTAACTTGCACCTGCTCCTTGTATCTGACCTTAAACACATGAAATAAATACACAAAGGTCACTGCATGTCCAGTATTTTAAAATGTATTTCTCTTGTTTCTTTGCTTGCCTTGATTCCCATCAGTAAAAAATAAAAAAAAAAATTACTTTTTCTCTTTTTAATACATGTTTTTGACTGTAAGATTCTTGAAAGAACAAACTTTCTGGTTTGGCCTTAAAGAAGTCTTCATGCAGTGGCACTCCTTACTGTGTCAGGACCTGTAGGCAATACTGTATTGCAAACAATGAACACTGTTACCATCTTGAAATTTCTTAGTTACACTGAAGCATTCTTCAACAATCTAATAGTTTGTTTCAACTTTAAGAGATGTTCCATATAGCATGTTCCAAGCAGCAGAATTAGATATGGAAAAATCTGTCAAAAGGACCTGCTGAGTCCAAATTCAGTTTAAAATTGAACAATCACACAAGTGAGATTCACATTATAGTGCTCTTTTACTTCGACAAATCATTATGTTCTCTGGAAGAGCTTCCACAGCATGAAAACCTTGCATTGCAGCTTAGCAATTAGGTTTACCCCCATGCAAGCCATCAAAGTCTTGTTATATTGAATACCCAGGGTCAGAATTGGAAAACAAACAGAATAAAATATGTTTATTAAATTATGAGCCCCTTTGGAAGAAAAAAAGAGAAAGCTTATTCTAAACATAATGTCATCCAGTTAGAAAACATTATAAATAAATAAAGCAGCAGCATTAGCTTCCTAGGAAGTTCACTTTCTTACAAACACAATCCCTTCAAAATCCAATTTTTGCTTTTTGTTTTTAACGCTATTACCTAAGCTTGAATTTCATACATTTTGTATTCTTCTGATATCAAATTTAGAGTTATTGCCTTGAGAATCTTCTACAAGTTACAAGAGCATGCCCTGAAAAAGCATTGCCAATCACAATGATAAATATAAAATAATTTATTTCTAGGATGCATTCTAAATTTCTTAAACCCAATTTTTATTTCAAACTATGTAAATGCAGAAGTTTTAGTGATTTTCTTGCCATAATTTTCTTGTTTATGATATACTGTTTCACTACCTTGCTGTATATTTTAGCTGTAATTTTTTTGCTAGGGCTTTGATTTTATTGGGCTAATGGTCTGTGGAGCACCATGCACTAATGGTAACATTAAAATATTCGCAAATACTGACACAAAACCTTATAAAAACGTAATTCACGGCTAGGTATGACCTTAAAATATGTTTTGTATTAATTCACCAATACTGAATATCTCTGACATTTCTAACCCTTTGCCACTGTAATTGAATGGCCGACACACTCAAAATCTTTAGAAAAAAAGCTTTCCACACACACTCTCACTGCATACACAATGCACAGAAGATGACAAAATAAACCTTTTTTTCTTTATGAAAACAATTCAAAAAGCAGTATTTTCATCAATATTCAAGCATTTGGAAAGTGGATTTGGTTGTGTGGGTTTTTTCCAATAAAAAACTCTCTTTTATTCTCATTTTTTAATTCCAAATGTTTTGCAGAAAACAAAACTATGAGCTCTCAGTAGTTGTTATATGTCATGGCAGTTTGAGCTTGGTCCTCTGGAATGGTTTCTAGACCACAGTTCCAGAGGGTTTGCTTTAATGACCACAAAATTAAAGTTGATTCCGTTCAGTTACAGCATATAATAAATTGTATGCAAGACAAATGAAATGCTCCTGTACTGCCACAGTTGGGATGGTTTCCATTCTCTCAGCATGGAAGCCCTTGTGACTGCAGTGGGGAGTTCAGAGTCACCATAACTGGGTAAACAGCATTTCCCACAGCCAAAGGCTCCACAGGCAGGGAGAGCCTTGCTCTGTTCTCCCCAGCACAAGAACCAATATATTCCGAGTACACATTCCCAGAAAAGGAAAATTCTATCCCTCTATGCCCAGCAGAGGTTCTGCACAGCCTCCAGTGTGCTCTTTCACTTGCACACCCACACTGCAGGCCCAGGCTTCTGGTCAATCCTTCTGACCATGGAAAGAGTAGAAAACTTTGCAGAAGTCTGCAAAACGACATGAATGGACCCAGTATTGGTGTCACTGGTGATTAACAGCAAAGTAGTAAATGAAGCTACTAATTGCTTCTCTTTCCAGACCTTAATCTTGAACACAACACTAACTAAAGCCATGGACCATGGGTGATAAATGCATGTAATATATATAATATACATACAGACTAGAAACCCACAGCAGTACTTTTTACACTCAATTTTTCAATTATGTGTTTACATTGCTCTTAGGCCTATTTCTGATCTTTCCTGGTATTCTGACCAGTCCAATTTATTTCCATTTCAGCTCATGAAGAGGTTCTTTAGCCTGTGGTAAAATACAGTGAAAAAAAAAAAAATCAGTCTACTGAATCTGGAAAAACAAATTCCTTCCCAACAATCTGGCACATACTGATTCAAAAACCTACCCAGCTCCTTAAAACCAATCTGGTTAATAAAGGGCAACGAGACATGTTTTGAGAGGGTCAGATGATTGTCACATTTCCAGCCATATGTTATCATTCCCTAACAAGATGCAAAATTATGGAAAAGACTAAGTCTTCTGTTAAACTTTTTTATGCACTTGCAGGGCAGAAGGAAAAGTCAAGGGTCATTGAATGAAGATTTGTTATCAAATTTTAACATAGTTTCATTTCAAGGTTTCCAGGTGGTAAAAATATGCCAGATGGATGCCAAGTGAGTATTTCTTCTAGGCAAAATGCAAGACTCAGCACCACAAAATAATTTGTGGAAGAGCTTTTCATCCTTTTCTCAGGCTCCCAGAAAAGTGGCTGAAAATGTATTCTGTAGTGTTGTAAGCCACACTCGATTTCCTGTGTGATCTTGGAGATAACTCCATCTCAAACCCTACTGTTCTTATCTTTTCATGGAACTGTAGGGACTGCTGTCAAATGTTCCCATTTCAAATGCAAGATTTTGATAATCCAATGTGCATTTCTAAGGAAGTGTTGTACTTTCAGGCTGCAGAATAGAAACAGGGCTTAGTGATCATTTCCCTGCTACCCAATCTGCTCTGAGAACAGGTCCCTTGTGGCATCTCTCACATTCTGAGTCTTCACGGGGATTTCACGGCCTGTGGGGCATAGCTCTTTGCCGTGTCTCCCACAACTTTTCCATCTTGTCTCCTGTTAAAGTTTCTTAGCTATTTTCTTAGCTTTTTTCCTCACTCACTGAGCACTACTTCTGGTATTAAAAGCGTTTGCAGCTGCTCTTTTCATGTTTGTGTTCCTATTCTTCACTGATCTGCTGCAATCTCCTCTGTGCTGCCAGTATGTAGGTCAGCATCACTTTTGCTCAAGCCGCTGTTAGAGAGTGATCTGGGCCTGAGTGTAAGTTCTGCTGATGAACTGGTTGTCTCTTTTGCCAAAAAATTATTCTGCCTCTTATTAATTCTTCTTTTAACATTCAGTATATGCAATGTTCAGCAAAACTGTGATCTGCAGTAATAAAAGCTTCATCTGCTTGCCCTTGTTCTTGGCACCTCCTAGCAAATTTGGCCTTTTCATGTATTATATTTTTCTTGTCTGTGACATTGACTTCAAAGGTCTCTTTTTTCCTTTTTTTTTTTTTTTTTCATCTTTTTTTCTTTCTTTGGTGTGAGACACAGACAAGCAACAGCAGCAGGTGTAGCCAGGGCAAATACCAAGGAATCTACATGATATTCTTATGCCTTTCTGAATGAACTACTGAACTTTTCAGCTTCAGCAGAAGCTAGGTTGCCAAAATCAATATTCTGCTTGTTCCTTTGTCAGCTCAGAAACCAGAAAGAAAACCCTCCGAAGGAGTGGCTCTACAGCAGAAAGATAAAGCAGAAATGAGCTGAGAGGTGATGGCATGGTAATAGGTGGTTGCTCCTAATGATCCCTCTGTGTAGCAGAGTTTTAATACTCACCCACAACAGATGTGGTAGATGACAAGGAGAGTTAGACAGCTCCGTGACATTAAGCCCTGTGTCAGCCCCTGTTGACACTTTCTCTTTTCACCAACACCTTTTGCCTTTTCTCCATCTTCTTCCCTTGCAAGAAAACTGTTAATGGCAGCTACAAAAGGCAGATACCTAATGTGTATGTCATTGTGCAAGTTTTCCATGGCTTCAAACTTCAGCAGGATTTTTTACTACTGTAAGCATTCCTATTTTTAGCTGCATATTAATTACTAAGAAGTGTTGAAACATTTTCCTTATTATTTTTGTGTGTGTGTATGTGTCTTTTTGTTGTCTTGGGATTTTTTGGTTGGTTGGTTGATTGTTTTGTGTTTTTTGCATGTTTATTGGTTTGGTGTGGGGGTTTTTTCATGGGAAGAAAATGCCTCCCATTTCATTAGAACCACAGGAAAAGAAAGCAAAGAGTGACTGTCAGATGTTCATAATAATCAGCTGTGTGGCATCTTTTGGTCAAGTGTCAGAGGCATTAAGAAGTTAAGCCTTACAATATAGCTACAAGAAAGGGTTTTTTGGTAAGAATGCTTGCTACTTGTACTGCCAGTGTGATAGCATCATAATTTTTATGGTAAACAATAATACCAGCAATCATCATTGTCAGAAGCACAATAAATCAAAACTGACTTATCTAAAAATAGGATTTCCCACAGGATATGTAATTTCAAGGCTGCAGCCTTGACTGAAGAGGATTGTTTAGATTTTTCTGAAAAGTCCTCAGGTTTACAGTATTTTGTACAACCTTGTGCTTGGTAAGAATATGTATAGCCCTCCATAAACCTTTCTGTCTTTCTATTCATTTTTCACGTTGTCTGTATGAAGTTGATAGCAATTTCTGCATTTCTTTCAGTGATCAGAAGCAATGATCAGTCAAAGACAGAGCATCACATTCTGTGTTTCACTGTCTGGAGCAAGGAGACAGCCCAAGAAGAATGAACACATTAAAAAACCTACATGGTTGGTTTGTTTCTGTCTTTTTCTCTCTTTTGTGTACAATACAGCTCTCAGGGTGATTTCCATGTATATTTAGCATAAAAAGTGTGGTAGTTTGTTTCTTCTAACATCATGAAATTCAAAGAGATAAGGCTGGAACACTGCACTTGAGAGCCTGACATTAAATAAACATGGCCCCTGGATAAATAGTTAGTACTGCAGAAAATGAGGCCACCTACTTAAGTGCTAAGTGTGGGTTTATGTGTCTCTTTCTATAAACAGCCAGGCTTGAACATTCTTAACCCAGTGCATAAATCCTCAAACTGGACAGTGTATCTGTGTTTTACTGGTACAAGAACAAGGGCAACTGAAAACCCTAGAAGTGATTTGTCATGGGAAAAATGTGAGATATGTCTTCAGATAACCAGTTTGTCTTCAAAGATCCTGGGGGAGCGTCAAGATTTTTTGAGATTTCTGAAGTCCATCTTAGGTTTCAGTAGGAAGGATGTATGAAGATCTAAAATTTCAAGCCAAATTTTAAAAATTTTCAAAAAATTGTAGCTTTGGATGAAGCAAAGTTATTTATTTTGATCAAATTAAAAATTATTCATTTCCATTTTTATTGCAGTATGTGCATAAAATAGAAGACAATAACAACATTTTTGGCTGTTTGAAAATCAGGAAGGTAATTTGAAAACTACCTGTTTCTGCAGAGAATTTTTGCATTATTGAATCAGGATTTTCAATGGAAAATGTCCCTTGAAAAAAATGTTTGACCATGACTGCACGAGATCCAACACCAAGCAGGAAACCGAAGCCCTCATGTCCAAGACCATGTGAAGAGTGTTGTATCTTCCACTGTGCTACTGAATGGACACACACAAAACTACAGTCATGGTCCAGCAATGAACTAGCAAGGACTTTAACCCTGCCATTGTAGTAGAAAGCAATTAGGAATAGCCTAGACAGAGAAAGATGCTCTTACTGCTGCCACTTGAAACCAAGCATAAAGATAACTTGAAGAGTTAAGCTGTAAATTAAAACTGATAGTAGCTGTACAGGTCTGGAATTAATTATTGCAAAACTTTTTCTGTAACATAATCCAAAGTATATTTTAATTGGATTCTAATGTTTTCTTTTTTAAGGAGACAGCTGGAGCTCCATCTGGCCTCATTTCTCACAACACAATCTATTTTGTACTATAATACTTCCAATATGGTAATTACTATTGTTGGTTGTAAAAAACTGTAAAGTTTCAGTCTGGACAATTTCATCTGGCCTTGCAATAAAGCTGACTCAACTTTCAGTATGCTGTTGCTAGCATATTAAAAATTATGCATCACTGAAAACAACAATAAATAGCCAGACAAAAATATATAATTGTCTGGTATTTGAGCATATCCCCTAAAAACAGATGATTCAAATGCAAAAAGCATTCATTAAAAATAGAAAGAAATTTTATTGAAATCTGCTTTTGGCTTTCTTAGTGGTAAAATCCAAATTCACTGCTTATGATATGATTTTCCACAATGAACAACTGCATTTAGGTCATCAGAAAGACAAAGTATTGAACAAAAGAATGCTGAATATGTTACCTATTCTAGCAGTATGCCTCCACCCTTGCACAGCAGCTCCAGAACAATGCCCCTCACCACAGCCAGGCTACTAAAGGCACTTAGGGCCACTGTAGGTCTGACATGCAGAAGCTATCCAACCTCAGGAAATCATCAGTCCAAAGGACAGAAAGAAGTTTAATGTCCTGGAAGTTATTTTCTCTCTGTGTTTAATCTACAAAGACTGCGTGGTTTTTTCTACAGCACACTGAAGTGCATGGAGACAAAGTCACATCCATTAGGCCTAGCTGGACAGACAAATTGGATGTAATAGGAGTGTTTGAGACCTCTTGTGCTGAGAGAGATAATGCTGTTGATGGACTAAAGGCACAAAGGGGCTGAAGTGATCTGGACCAGCCAGAACATGCAGGTAGTGACAGCAACAAAACATAGTTTAAGCATCATTTGCAAGCTGGAGTAGTTCCCAATGCAAAACATGTACATGTGCCATGTGACCACACTGAAATTCATCCTTTTGCTGTTTTAATAATCAAACACAGAGAATAATTCTTTTTCAGAGTGCAGCTGTGCCATGTATTCATATTCTGTACCTAGAGGATGAAGGCTACAGAAAATGTTGGACTGTTTCCTCCGTGCCCCTCTCAAACCATCTCCAACATCAGGCATATGGGGCAAATCAGGGAGTAAAGCTACAGGAAGCAAAACTCACTATGAGACTTCCACTTGTGCTTCACTGGGGCTGTATCTTTCCAGAGATACTGCAGCTAGTCTGTAGGGAAGAGAGGGCAGTGTCAACCCCCCCATGGTGTCTGTCACAGGAGGTCAGGATCTGTCCAGCTCCCTGTGATCCAGCTTGGCTAGTTATTTATTGCCCATTTCGGTAGCAAAAGGGTCCGTAGATAAATGTTCACTTAACCTTTGTTTCGTGTAATATTTGCAAGGGAACGTCTGGAGAGCTGAGCACTGGAGCTTAACCTGTGTACTGTGCTTTAAGAGGCCTGCAGATGGATGAGCAGTGAAATGGGTTGTTTTCTTCATCCCTTTGGTGACTTCATTTGAGAGAATAGAAATGAGACTGTCTATATCATACTAACATCCAGAAAATTGCATTCTCAGATATTACTGTCTCTACAACCTCAGCAACCATGCTTTTAAAAAAGCACCATCTTGATATTTAGATTTATTAATTTTCCTGCCTAACGTGATTCAGTTTGGGGCTAAGTGTATATATTTTCAGGCTTTAAATGTTCAAGGTTTTGTGACTGCTTTGGGAGTTTTTTATTATTTTTAGAAATAAGTCTGTTTCCATTTAGTAAAAAANGGATTCATTTATAGGAGTTTCACATTCATGTTAAAGTCTGAATTCAGTGATTGAACATTGTTATGAAAGGAGAAGTGTTCAAAACCCAGGAGACCAGTGTTTCCAATCAGAGCAACTGGAACTTGAGCCCAGAGTGCAAACATTAATGAAGATATGTTTGCAGAGCAGCTACAGACCCAGATAGATTCTCAGTGAAAAATATATAGTCAGTATATGAGTAATGAAAAATATGTCTGCCTCAGTATATTTAAGAAATTTATGCTCTTTCCTAATGCTGTTTGGACTAAGTTCTTGTGCCGAGTTAAGAGATTAAGGGACAGATTCAGGCTGATGTGAAGCGCTGTAGTAGAGTGCTTTTAGCAAATAGCTGAGTTTCTGAGCAAATAATCCACTGTGAAGCACTGCCTTACTGCAGCCCTCACCTCAGGGGCTAATATGCTCTAGCCTGTAATTGCTGAGAGCTGTCTATCCAGTTTGGAAGTATTCTGCTGAAGAGGGAAACATTTAATCCTGCTTAGTATCCTATTGGTCAGATCATCATGAGTGGGCGTATGGCAGGCAGCATTTTCCCTTTCTGAGAAACTGTTTGTGCTTTGTATAGAAGGTCCATTAATGGAATACACATGGGTTTAGTTTCAGCAGAGACTGTTTTCCTATGTGAAAGGTGTTGGTGTTTCTAGAAACCAGAACATACTGTCCCTCTCTTCCTTTAGTAACTAGGTCATTTGAAGCAGACAGGGTTATATTCCATCGTGGCGGATGAAGAGGAAATTAATTTCAAGAACATAATGGTTTTAAACTGACAGTAGGCTTAGACAGACATCAGGAAGAAATTTTTCAATGTGAGGGTGGTGAGGCTCTGGCACAGGTTGCCCAGAGAAGCTGTGGAGGCCCTATCCCTGGAAGTGTCCAAGGCCAGGTTGAATGGAGGCATGTGGTCTAGTGGAAGTTGTTCCTGCCCATGGCAGGGGGGTTGGAACTAGATGGCCTTTGAGGTCCATTCCAACCCACGATATTCTATGATTCTGTGATAACATAGGAGCCCTTCTATGTCAGACTCAAAGGTCCACACAGCCCACTATCCTGTCCACTATGGTGACCAAGGGCAAAGAAAGGGTGTAAGAAATAAGGCTGATACAGAATGACATGACTTTGGTCTGACCCTCCTGAGCCAAGACTTTGTGATACCACAGAATAGAATTTCAGTTATTTCAAATGAAGTTTTATTTCTATTATTCAGAATAAAAATTGAATCAAGATCTTAAACCTGTACATCTGTAGGTTACTGATTCTTTCTACTTGGTAAAATATCTGAGGGGGAAAAGGAAAACAGACTAGCTATACTTTTTGTTGTCATATAATTAAGCTCTGCAAACATTTTCCCCTCCCTTTTAATTATCGTTTTGTGACATTACTAACTACCAGCTTAGGACATGGGACTTCTAAACTGCAGATTCCTTACAGCACTCAGAGATTTAGCTGCTCAAACAGCTTGAATTCAAATTAGGGTCATATACTTTTCTTCTGGTTTTGGGATCTGAGCAGAATTGTGATCAGCACGAGAAAATAATCAGGTCCCTGGCTACTTCCTCAGGGAGCATGCAACCCAGGGATGTCCCAAGGGAGCATACCACTTGGGTGATCATCCAGACAGCCTCCTGGAAACAACTGAGGGTGAACCTTAGGGTCAAATGTCAGAAGATCAGTCTACCAGCAAACCTAGGAGCAGCAGCAGCTTCCTGAGAGAAACTCCTTCCATCTAAAAGTGTGAATTTTCTCCTACAGCAATCAGAACTCCAGGAAGAGGCAGGAGGGATTGCTCCTTTACCACGTTGCTCATTAATTCTTATTTCTTTTGTTGCCAACTGAGCTGGCAGCTCTCTCTGTCAATGGAACTGGGAGGAAAACAAACTCAGAGACTCCCTATGTAAAAAGCAGAATTTTGCCTCTTGCTTTTTGTTAGAATGGTTTGTTCCTCTCTGCTTCTACCCTCTTTTCTGTGCCTTCCTCCTACTTGCTTTAACAGTGTTTATTTACAGACTGCACAACAATGACCTCTCACCGGCAACCAGATATTTGGGCTCCTTTTTACCAAGCTGTTTGTTATAAATCCCCAAAAGTCTTCACCTCAAAACCTACATGTTGGCTTTACAGTCTTTGTTCTACAACTCCTTTGAAGGTCCAGAGACTATTTCTAAGAGGTCTAGGAAAAGAGGTAAGGAAAGGCAGCCTATCACCAGCTCATTCAGTGTCCTTGAACAGGGCTCTCAACATTTCCCAGAAAAATGTTCATTTACACACAAATCAAAAAGGTTGAAATTACTGTATTACTCTACAGCCATGAGATATGAAACGTTAATAATGAAAGAAAAATTATATAATCACTCCTTGATGACAGAGAAACAGTCACAGACCCTGCAGCATAAAGGAATAAATCACTGTCACACAGGTGAGATCAATGCCCCGGCTCACAGAGCGGAGCTGCCTCCCACCAGTCACCAAGGACTCTGAGGAAGGCAGGGTATTTTTCAGACCTACCCCCTTGGGAAAAGATAACCACACTATGAGGTCCTGCCAGCAGTGTTTTCATTCAGCCTCTGCCATGACAGAGAGCAGAGATCTGTTCTCAGCCCTAACACACCATGGAGCCTAATGAGTCTTAGCACAGTGAGCTCTTCTCAGCCCCTGTTCCCTTCCTCAGTTCTTTCTCCTTTGCTTCCTCTGTTTCTTTCTTCCTGCTACTTCATTTTATTCCGCCTCACTCTGGTGGGCAGATGATATATCTCCTGCACTCTCCTAGATATGTCAAAGATGTCTTAGTATTAAAGGTGTGATATTTAAGAGAAAATTGTCAATTCTTTATCAAGAAAGCAAATTAGTCAGGATTTTAAAGCTGCTCAATAAACAAACAGCTCAACACAATTTGGTGGGTTTTAGGGGAAACTTGACCTTGCTGAGCTGAGTTATTGCATTCACATTCAGGATATCCTTCTAATGTATGAAGAGTGTGCAGACCTTCAAGAAAAAAAAAAATACAGAAAGTAATGGGGTAAATTAAAGAGAAGTTATTTTCTCTTTCTTCATGTAGCATGCTATTTCAGCTTCACCTAACTTGCCATATATCTGTGACTGAATACTGTGAAGCCCTTGATCATTTCACTAAGGTGTAATGATTTTCCTAGCCATCACAGCTGTATATTGCATGCAAAATTCAGAATGTACTAAGATTATAAACCAGAGATAGATCTCAGCTTTGAGTCTGTAGGCTTTAAAGAATCAGGGCAAATAATCCATGTTTACTTGGTGTGGAATTTTTTCTTTAAACTCTCAGTCATTTTCTCCTTCAAAAGTCAAAGAAACAAGGATTAGAGAGAATTAAAACTTGGAGACAAATAGGATTCCAATTTATTACAATATCCAGGCTATACTGGTCAAGAATAATTTAAAGATCCCAGTCAACATTTATTAAAACTGTAGAAAGCTTTTAAACAAAACATTTGGAAACTTGTTTTTGACTAATTCTTCCTTCCAAATGCAGAGCAGAAAATTCATGTACAATTTTTGCTAACAGGTTCCTTGCACTTTTAGAAAAAATAAATACCAGGCTGTTTCTAATTGTCAGAGGGATGAATTAGTCATTTGCAGTAGAAAAAGGAACGAGAAAATCTTTAAATTATTAAATAAATGAATGTCACCCAAATCTTTCTAGGTACCATGAGAGAATTTAACAACATCCAATAGCTCAGAGATTTGTATTTCACATTTACTATGGAGAAATAATAACACCTCTGTGTTTAAGTTTGCAGCTGCAATACCCTTGGTAAATCTGATTTTGATTTTCTTTGCCGTACAATAGAAATAGGAAGAAATGCTCTTGTGACTTGACATTTCTGAAGTTGTAGACATGCTGTGTGACTGCAGGAGTCTTATGGCACTTGGCCAGGTATCCTGCTTCTCATGTGGTGGCAAATCTTTTCTTGGAGACTGCATGTAGTATATGGGGATCTCAGAAGTGTAAGGGACAACCTGCAAATCCTTTTGCATTATGTTCAGACCACTTATTTTCTGTGGCATTGATGGAATTTCCAAAATGCTTTTACACAGTCATATTGTCCTGTAGCTGTATTTCCCTGTGCTGGCTCTCTACTGCTGGATGAAGCTCACCTGAGTCTTTCTATACAGACTGGATCAGGGATAATCCTAAACCATATCAGGAGGTGAAGCTGTTTCCATTCCTAGCTACACACCTCTCACATAAACAAGTTCAAAATTCTAAGATCAAAACAAACCATAGGTTTTTGTAGGTTAAGAAATGAGCTTAGTTTTTTGCTGTAGAGTTAGCCCACTCATCATTTTGGGCTTTGCTGACTTTAGGGTTGATGGAGAATGGGAGTAGAAACATCACTTTTTTTTTAAACAGTGTTGATATTAAGCCATAAAAGAGGAGAAAAGGCTCCGCTGCTCAAATCAACACTGCCTATCCAAGAGTTATTGATAGAAATGTACCAGGGAAGGAGCATCTTTAAAACAGAATCCCTAATTCTGACTTGAATCACCTCATTTTCAACTGTGTTTCCAGCCCATAGGAAGTTGATCCTAAGGTTGTGTTTTCCCCATCTAGCTCTTTCAAAAACACACATCTTGCTTCAGTGAGAAATCAGTCTGAGAAACTAGCCCAGCACAGATATTTTAAAGAACCCTCATGTTGTCTGAGATTTTTTTCAGTGGTTACTGCTGGAATAAAAGATTCCCTGTAAATAAAACCATGGTAACAGCCTGGGTCATATTTGAAAGCAGCTGTGAAATGCTTTTCATGAATTGTCTTAGCACACCAACAAAGATATCTGGAAGTAATTGCCAAGTTTGGATTTTATTTAGTGTTCCCGTCAATACTCCTGTATTAATTTCTAATTGGCAGAGAGGTTCTTCATGATTTTTTGCATTCTGCCATAAAGACAGGAAACTTCTTTCAATACTGTTTAAGGCCTCAATTACCTGACATCACATGAATGATCATCCATGGAACATAGTTGAATTTATTTTGTTTCTTCTGTTTTTTCTCTCAGAAGCTGTTGCTCTAGAAAGAAATGCAATGTCATTAGCTCTGTAAAGATTACTTTGGAGGCAGGCAAGACAGCAGAGTGAAGAGAGTTCTGTGGTCTTTAGGAGATCTATTTTGAGACCAATGTATTTTCTACATCTACGTACTTGGATTTAATCCTACCAAGAAATCACCTGGAGCTAAATTTTTCGAGGTGTTTAACACCTAAAGCTCAGAGAGATTTTCTTAGAGTAAATTGTTTGATTCCAATATAGTGATTTCATGCTCTACAGGTTTACAGTGACTGTAAAAGACTTGAGTTTCTTTTGAAAATGCAGATGGTGCCTGTCTGCAGCTCTGGATTCCTACATACCTAGTAGAATTTGTCCTTCATGCAGCAATATTCAATAGCCACAGAAAGAATGATAGCCTCTTTCAAATTTTCCTGAACAGTAGTTTACATGAAAGATCCTGCCCTCAACAAAGGCTTGAGCTGGCAAGCCAATAGACAGTCCCAGCAATGTGACTGGTGGCTCAATGGGATCAGAGGTGATTAACACCCTAGGGATGAATTGTTCTTCTGGCCTTTTTCAGGCTGAGCTTCACAGATCACAGCATTTCTGCAGTAAGAATTACTGAAGGGGAAAAAAACACTCAAAATTATTTATTGTTTTCACATTTCAGGAAAAAAAAAATCCAAAAAATATTTTCTGATCTCTTCAAATAACTTAGACTAAGGAAACATTTTGAAGAAAGAAGAAGAAAGGAGCCAAGGAAAAGTGTCAAAGTCAGGCTTCAGCTTTATTCATACATTGAAAGAGTAAGAGATTAACTAGTGCCTGGATTTTTTGAGTCTTCTTTCCACTGCATTTTGGCGTGATGCCTGCACTTGATAAATAATAAATTATGCTACTGCTGCTTGTGAGAGACCGGGCATCTCTGTCATGCAGCATGGTCTTTACCACGATTTGCTTATAGGGAAAATAATAGAGAAACCGAAGGCTCCTTCAAGCTGCTCTAGAGCTCTGACTCATCAGCAATGTGGCTGCACCAGAGCTGGAATTCTGATGGACAATCCTGTGTCACTCTGCTGCCACTGCATGTAGGTGCCTCTTGGTTGTTGTACATTGCATCCACTGAGGCTGGTATCCTGCATCTGTTCCTAGCATCAGCAACACGGCTGCTCTCAAATGTGTGGATGCCAGGAACAGCTGGAGAAGAGCAGGCAGTGAGGAGGAGCTGCTGCACTATGGTGTTCTCCACACAGCTCTTGAACATCCCAGAGACTGTAATTTTGAGAAGCAGGAGCTGAAGGGACGGTACAGAGCACACTGATGTTTCTCTTTAACTGGAGTGAGCAGGTGGATAGGGAAATAACAATAAAGAAGGAGGAGGTTTCATTAACCACCTCCCTAGCTGCTGTTCTAGCCAAGAAAGCAAGCAGCAATTTGACAAGAAACTTAACTTGTGCCAGCTTATGTGATCAACGGTTGATATTCAGCACCTTGGGACTTAATTCCAGTAAATTTGAAATATGGTCTATACAGTGGGGGAAAAAAAAGTAGGACAGATTCCTGTCCCTAGTGAAAGACAGTCTCAGCAACACAGCCATCACAAGAAAATCTGCTTTTGCACAAAAAATTACAGAGTGCTCTGGGCTGGCTGTACATGTTACAGCCAGTGCTGGTGGGATTTGAGGGAAGCACAAACAGTATCATTCTTTACAAGGATCTAATTCCAAGAATTAATTATGAGATGCAAGAAACTGAAGAAAGCAAGAGGAATTGCAGAGGGGGAGTGGACAAGGCCTTTCGCTTTGTATATTATACCTTAGGCCTCCAGTCTGAGGTGAATCAGCTGTACAAATCCATGTGGACCAGCCTTGGTAACCTTGCTACCTTAAAGCTGTTAGTTTTGTAGGTGGACCCCACCCAGTGCCTTGTTCTGCACCCAGTTTAGCCCATGCTTCATTTTGATTCACCAATATGCAATCAGCTTGAACAATCAAAGAAGCTGAATTCAGAAACAAATAATCTTAATAAAAAGTAGACATCCCTCTCTCTCTCCAAGTCTACTGGCACTCTGTTTCCAACAGAGGAACATTACCACTGAGCTGCATTTTATAGCTCTGAATTTTCTTCTTCCCTTTTGGAATTCATTGCGGTCATGGGTTTCACAGCTGAAAAAGATACCATGTAAAAAACATTTGATTTTTTATGGTTGGTATTTTCTTTGCTTGCTTGCTGCCTGAACAATATTATTGTCTGCTTGCTAGATCTTGCATTATGCAATAAGGCTTCTAGGGAGGCCCACTGAGATTAAAGTTACACAAGGAGTGAAGGACAGTACCCTCTGTCTCTTGCCACTGTTTTCTTCCCATCTTATAATGACTTTCTCACTTAGACTGGGGAGATGACAGTTTGTAGAAAGTTGCACTGATGGAAAAATATCAGGAATATAAGTTTCAGTTTATGTATTAAAATTAAGAAGGAAATAAAGTTTAATCAAAAGTGCCAATGCTGGCTTACAAACCCAGTGCTTGTACTGGTACATTGAGTTGCTGTCTAATCCTTTTTCCTATTTTACAATCTCCACATTAGGTGAAATTCCCACAGCCCCGATTCCTCTAATTATTTTCTCTCAATCCAGGAAAAGAAGACAGGTGAGAACTGAATCTATAAGAAAGCAGTGACCTTTAAACATGTTATTGATAGCAGGTATAGGCTGACTCGTGAAACTATGAAATTATATAGATGATACAATTGTGGAAATAGTAATGTATTTGTGAACAGCTCTGGGATTTTACGGCGTGATTAAAACTAGTGACTAAATTTTCTAATGCAAAACCTGCTGCTAGGAATGGCTGAGCAATGCATATGTTCTGAAGCACAGCTACCAGTTTCTCCCATGACAATTAACACAAGAGATTAACATTTTAAATGTATGATTTGTTATTTAAAGAAAAAGCAGTGGCATTATCTATTACTATTGAAATTGATGGTTTGTCACAGTTTTAAGATAAATGAGGAAGAAGTACAAATACAACACAATAATACACAAAAAAAGCTAAATTCAAGTGAAACAGTTGAGCATTTCTTAAGGGCTGAGAGTTGTCAAATCTGCTCCCACCATTGTTGCAAGTATCATTTCAAGTATCTAAAGGTTTTGAACAAAAAGAAGCATGAGAAATTGGTTAGAGAAAGCATCTGAAGAAATAGGAGGATATTAAGCAAACAAGACTTTAGAAAGGAAATCAGGAAAAAAAATCTCAATTATTATGTTTTCCCAACAGAAGAATGATTTCCCAGAGAAAAATCTGTAATCTCTCTTGTCGAAATGATTGAAAGTGAAGTTGAATAAAGTACAGGCAGTCTTATATAAGGACATAATTGGCTTTCACACTGTATTTTTTATTATTTTGTGCTACTATTTCCATCATTTTGTGCTCTACAATTACTGTCAATAGCAAGACAGAAAACAACCTTGCAAAAAAAGAAAGAATCCACTGCAAGAATAAACAATTAGCTCTTTCCCTAAAGGTTTGTCTCCTCTACAGTATATTTATTTTTAATAGTTTAGTTACAGAAGCCCAGAGGCCGGAGTTCTCCATCTTTTACAAGCTAAGAATTGTGCACTCATTTAGAAACTGAGAAACTCCCAAGGGGACAATGACGACATGCTTCACCTTAATTTTAAACAGACTGTTCCCAGGCAATGTGTCCTTCTGTTCATGGTGGGGCACAGCAGACCATACCTCTGGTCCCAGCCCTCCCATTCCCTAATCCCAACTGCATTTGGATTAGTGAGCCCCTGATCATGATCCAGCTGTGCCCAGGTGGCCAAGAAGGCCGATGGCATCCTGGCCTGGATCAGCCATGGTGTGGCCAGCAGGAGCAGGGCAGTGACCGTCCCCCTGTGCTGGGCACTGCTGAGGCCACTCCTCAAATCCTGTGTTCAGTTCTGGGCCCCTCAGTGCAAGAAAGACATTGAGGGGCTGGAGCGTGTCCAGAGAAGGGCAACGGAGCTGGGGAAGGGTCTGGAGCACAAGGGCCGTGAGGAGCAGCTGAGGGAGCTGGGGGGGTTCAGCCTGGAGAAAAGGAGGCTCAGGGAGACCTCATCAGTCTCTACACTCACCTGAAAGAAGGGTGTAGCCAGGTGTGGGTTGGTCTCTTCTCCCAGGTAACAAGTGACAGGACAAGAGGAAATGACCTCAAGTTGTGCTGGAGAAGGTTTAGATCAGATACTAAAAACTATTTCTTGACTGAAAGGCTTGTTGTCAAGCACGGGGAGAGGCTGCCCAGGGAACTGATGTAGTCAGCATCCCTGGAGGTATTTAAAAGACGTATATATGTGGGAGTCAGACATAGTTTAGTGATGGACTGGGCAGTATCGGGTTAATGTTTGTCTTGATGATTTTAGATGTCCTTTCCAACCTTAAAGATTCTATGATTCTATGTTTATTGTAAAGCAGAATACAAAATTGTTCAGATATTTGTATTTACCTTTGATGACCTACCTGCGGTTTAGTGGGAATAAAAGGAAACCTTTATTACTTTACAGGGGAGGTGGGCCCATTACATAGTGTTAAAAGCAGTGAAGTACTCAGAGAAGCTTTGCCAGTGTTTGCTGGCAGACCCATACAGATTTGCAGATGTACCTTCCATTCCTCCACATTGGAGAGGCTTCAGGTCCCCCTTTGGACCACAGAAGAAATTTTGTTGGTCATATTCATGCAGAAGCAGAGTTGAGCAGTGAAAACCATCCCCTATACCTGTGCATGTCCCCAGCCCAGCCCCAGGCAGCACACACTGCCTTTTGACACTGCTTTTGTTCATGACTGACTGCCACAGCCTGCTCAGCATAAAGATGGCTGCAGGCCCCTTCGTCTTCAATTTTAACCTTCTTCTCATTGTATTGCCTGCTGTGTCCAAACAAAGATCCAGCACCAAGGGACCCACTCACAGCCATTGTGTGCTCAGAAGGTGTGCTAAGCAGAGAGCACGTGGGGGACAGAGATCAGCTACATCTTCCTCTACTCCTGCTCCATTCCTGCACTGAAGGAAAAGAAGGTTCCTTCCTCACCTGTCTGTTTCATCCAGCTTGCTCCAAGTATAGGCCCAGAAGTAGTTTTGGCTTTGTCTAATCTCCCCACTCTTCATTAGCAGGGTTTAGTGGGAAACCCCAATGCCCATTGCCAGCACCACAAACACACCCCTTCACACCCAGCCCAAGGAGCAGCCCCTGTGAGCCTTCAGGGTTGCCCCACCATCCCCTGCCCAGCCTGTTCAGACCTGTGAAAAGGTACAGGCACGTGCTCCTCACCACTCAAGTGAGGGGGATTTGCCTTCCTGTGCTGTGGCTACACATTTACCCAACACTTTCCACACACAAACAGTCGGCCCACGAGCACAGATGGTGCATGATTCACTCTGGGGCTCCGAGCACTGACTGCTGCTGGCTTTGGATCGGGCCCACAGCACCAGGAAATTACCACAGGCAGTTGTATCATTTGGTAATGATTTTGCAGCCAAAGGTTCCAGCTGTCCTTCCTTGAATGGCAGCTTGGAACAAAAAGACCAGTACAGGACAGTAGGACTTCAAATATCTCCTTACTTCTGGCAATGCCAAAAGTGAAAGAAAAAAGCTCAAGCTGTGAAGGGCTACACATTGGATCAGCAAGGCAGACTACTGCAGCCATCCTTCAGCCCTCTTGGTGCCTGTGGCCCTGCTGGCACTTGGTATATCCCACTGGATCCAGGGACAGTCTGGTAGAAGCAGCTAGGTCAGCAGCCGGCCCTTCTCCTGGAAATGCTCATCATAATTAACTCAGGGAGAAATGCAGCTGGTTGATTCACCTCTACTACAGTGGGTTGGAATTTGTGCCTTAGTATATAGATGCTTTTCTCTGTTACTATTAACAGCTCTAGGAGAAGATTGCTTTCTCTAAACACCTATAAAATACTGCAAATCCTCAGTCATCCTTCCAGATGGGATGGCCAGACTACCACAGGTAAGATTTTGTGAGTATATTGTTGTAGCCACCCACTGACATGTATTTAAAAGGTGCCTATAGGGATGTCATCCTGACACTGACTTTTGAGAAGAAGCTTTAGGTGGCAAAAGGGTTACAAACAAGCACCTTTCTTTTGGTGACACATGTCCCCACAGCCTTCTCAGGACTTTGCAAAGAGAGCATTTGGCTTAGTTCTGAAGCCCCTCACCCAAAGTCCATCAGACAGCACTTCAGGTGGAGGACAACCTTTGCTACTCCAAAGGTAAGTGGATTATTCACCTCTCTGCTGCTTAGACAGTAAATACATCTCGATGGACCAAGGAAGAGTATTGATTTAGGAATGACCAGACACTTCCCTTCATACATGTTGGCACAGCCCTTTAGGCTCCTCTTTTTTCATGAAAGCAAAATAATTAAGCCCAAGAACAAAACAGCTGAGAACTGCACTGGACATCACTGACCTAAGAGCCACCAGCATATGGACAGCACTGGGGGACACGTTCTCTTAGATTAATGTGCCAGCTTGGTGTCGTGAAAAAGCTTCCCTGATACTTTTTTTTGTTTGTAAATAATTACAAATATTTTGCCCAGATGGTGTTTACAGAGCTGCCTAAAACACTTTGTATTAACGTCATTTCAAATTTTAAAACAATTGTGACAAATACTAGCAATTTCAAGACAGCTATCTCTAGGTACTAATTCAAAGCCTAACTCTGTGAAGCATTGTTACAAACACATTTGTTTGGGAACTTTATAAAATAAAAATTTGAGGCAGAGAGCAGTTTAAAAGATTACCCCTTTTTAGTTGTACTCGCTTAAAATTGAAATCATTAACTAACAAAATTAGTGTCTCTTATTCCACTGGTGGTGGGATCAGAGTTATGCCTGCATTGTTATATGAATAGTTAAACTGTACTATTTAGCCCTTAGTTAAAATTTCTACAATAATCTGGAAGTCAAGAAATGGTTGTTATTTCCAAACTGTGAGTGGAAGGAAGAATATTTACAGAACAAATTTTCTTAAATGATGATTTATAGACTGTAGGAATACTAATTTAATTTTAAAATAAGCTTTTAAGATGTGTTTTTCTGTTAAAAAATCCTAAACACTTTAAAATCTCGTTTGACTGTGTTAAAATGTCCTTAAAATAATGAATACACAGTTATGCTTACACACACAGAGTAAGCAGTGCATGCAGAATAGCTGTGATGTGAACCTTGCTGTTTATTAAAGGAAGCACTAGCTTATCTTTGTAAAAAAATCTTGAGAAAACAAATTGTTCATTCTATAAAAAGTCTGTGTAACAAAAACCATTGAAATGCAAGACAACAGATTCATTCCAATGTAGTTTCATGTTTTGAAGAAAAAAGTAAAAATATAAATTTCAGATGTATTTTGATGATGCTTAAAAAGGTATCTTCACTGTCCTTATTAACATTCAAACACAGACCACTCATGGAAAAGCAACTGCTGATTATAGGACAGGAGCAGAACTGGGCTTTGTTTTTGCTACAGGCAGAAACCAAAGGGTTTTCAGAAGATACTGTCACAGCATAGGTTGGAGGTGACCGGGTTGGAAGGGACTTCAGGAGGTAATACAGATCTGTCTCCAGTTCCAAGCAAATGTAGGTCAAGCATGGGATACAACAGGCATGGATTCTCAAGAATTTGTCTCAAAGAATGAAGCAATAGCAGCTGTGAAGGAGAATAGCCCAATCAAATCCAAATTTTTGTAGTGTCCTGATATGAATCAAGCATTTCCTAGATTGTACAGGAAGAAACATACTTTCTTTTAAAAACTAGCATCCAACTCAATGACCTGATTCATGTTTTGACCAGGCAGAAGTTTAGGGACACCCTGCACGAGTTGCCCCCTCACAGGGATGAGTTGCTATCCCTGACTGGCAGCTGGATGCTGCTCATAAAGCAGCTGCTGCTGGGGTCATATTGTTTGCAGGCAAACCATTTCCTCCCCAATAATCAGCTGTAATGCCACAGCAAGAGATGTCCCCTGTAAGGAAGTAATAGAAGCATGCTGTTGGTTGCACATGCAACACGCACCATTTAGGTTTCCATTCTGGGGATGTCATATTCTGTTTGTTTCCTGTCTTCATTGAAGTCTTCTGAAAAAAAGAAAAAAATACATATCTAACCTTGTCTTGTAGGCAGCTTGCTATATGCAATGTGAGCATTTTCTGTACACAAATTGAAAAAAAACCAAACCAGCCAGAGGTGAGATCTTTCCGGAAGAGGCACTACTGCTCTCCATTCCAAGAACTTTGCCACAAACTCACTGTTTAGAAAGGGGAATGGATTTTCTTCAAGCCACTATACCACTTCCCTGTCATACCTGGCCCTACTGCAGGCTAAGAATGATTCAAGAATGACCTTCACTTGCACCCAGCTACTGTGCAAAATTAATTGGACTATTTAAATTCAACTAGCTGTGGTTATCCAGAGCTCAGTAAAGTTCAAGAAACTGATAAAGCCCCAGAAAAATATGCAATTATAATCTGGAATTAAACAGTGAACTCTAGACCCAGAAATAAGAAAGGAGCAATTGAGACATTTATTCAATTTAAGAAGATGTGCTGAAGACAGCAGCTGTTCATCTAAAGAAAATAAGGCTGGAATATCTTTTAATTCCTAAAGAGATGAAATAAGGAACTTGAATGTCTGAATATCAACTGAGCAATTTGCATGTAATCACTCATGAAGTCACTGGTGCTGCTAGCTCAGTCTGGTGGGGAGTTCAGTATGTCATTAAAAGGTCATTAAACGCCGTTTGGGGATGGACAAGGCTTTCTGACCCAAGAAGTCCTGTTCCTTCATGAGGCTTGGTTATGTTCTCTACCACATTTGTTCTTCTCCTATTTTGTATCTTTTCCTTAAGAAACACAGTGCACTTCAAGATGGAGCTCCTGACTGCCAGAAGGCTCCTCCAAGAATGTGCAGCCTGTAGAAGCCTGTTCTAATTGCAATCCAGTAGAAGCCTCTACTAATTGCTACTCCCAGGCACCCTTTTCAGATCTATAAAAGCAGCAAACTGATCCCAAGACAATAGTGAGCATTTCACAGTCTCATGCAGTAAAGAAGGGATAACAGAGAACAGCCACTGTGTTAAAATAGAAATTCACACTTTTGTAGGGTCAGTGGTATTTTATGGGACTTATCATGCCTGGAACAATTTAATGACAGCTACAGATTGCCATATTTATTCCTTACCATTTCCAAGTTTACGATCAATTGCCTCATCTTTTCAGGCCAGCAGTATTTGGCACATACCTGAAAAAAAGATGTGCAGGGGCAGCCAGGACTCTTGGTATGTATTTAGATGCTAAAAGTGGTTCTGTTGTAACTATGTGATGGAATTATCCATCGCATAAAGTGAGTAAAGGTATCTCTGACACACAACCATGATCTGCAGCCACATTTGTGGAAGGCAGTGTAAACACACTGCAGCTATTGTCCTGACAATTTATATTAATAAGAGAAAATGTAGACTTTAAAAGCAAAGGGAGGATGAACACATAGAGCAATTTTTTTTTTCATATTTGGGCCTGATTCTTGCTGAATTAACTTCACCACTCCACAAGCTCTGCTACTGCCAGATGTATAAAGTGACTTAAGTGATAGCAAAGAGATTTTAATTTCTGTTGAATTACTGTAATTTCTTGAGCTCACTTTGCAGACAATGTTTTGAGGTAAACAATATGGGTCATTTCCTGGCAGGGGAACTGGAGGACAAGTTCAAGGAAACCAAAATGATCTGTAAGATGAGAGTTTGGCTTTCAGCCTATGCTGAACAGAAATGCCCTTGACCATCTCCCAAGATGGACTTCTCAACAAACCACATCATCATTTTTATTGCTAAAAGTTCAGTGTATTAAGCAGGAAGCATCAACAGTTTTTGTCAAGGTCTGATAAATCCTCTTAGTCTGTTGGGATTATTTTCTGTCCATTGCTTCCATAAGAAATTAAAGAGTCATCTGCTTTGCCCCACTGGCTGTGGCACTCCAGCTGGACTTCAAGTTTGTTTATGCTATGTACATTTAAAACAAACTTGGCAGATGGAACAGAAGGTTCTTCCAACATACACCTGCCTCAGGTCTCCTGAGCTGTGACATCTGGCTTGTAGGTAATTGACTGCCTCAGAAAATGACCCCACACAAACAACAACTTGGCCTTCAGTAGGCCCAAATTTTTTACCAATATTTCAAAAAGCTTGTGTAGGAAAATGGCATCTTTCCTATTTCAAAAAACAAACGTGCCAGAAACACTTTCATCAGATGCTTTTAAATTTGCCATTCACAGTCAAACTCTGCTGCATTTGGGCAGAGGCTAGTTGCCACGTCAGCTGGCCATAAATGCTAGCTAGAATTAAGAAAGATAGTGCAGGAACTTTGGCCTTGATTCATCACTTTGTGATCCATTTAATACCAGACAAATTTCATCTGAGTTCTACAATAACCTGCCAGGAATTAGTGATGGGTAATATTAATACTACAAAGTGAAAACTGAGACTTGTAAATTTAATCAGTAATTCATTCATGTGTTGCCAAAGCAGGAGGGAACCATAAAAATTTTAATAAGTAGCCTAAATTTCAAAGATGCCCCATTGCTATAATGCTAATGCAACCACCAATTTTCCAGGTCCCCTTGTGTTGTGACAGGTAAAGGAATTATAAAAGAAAGGCCTCATAAAATCAGACCTGCTCTGCTAAATTTCCAAAGTTAGTCTGTCCCTTCTTCTAAGTAATTTGCAAGTTCCCGTGCAAAAACAATCTTGGTATGAAAACTTGTTAGCATAACAACCTATTCCTGGGTTGGAAAACAAATGCACCTGCAATAACAAGGGATTTGTCCCATGAGAATCAGTAAAGAAAATATGCAAACAATCCAAGAATACAGAGATTTGATAGACAAGTAGAACACCTTTTACTAACCAATAGAGTAATTGGGAAGAAAGCTATTAACCAATTAAAGTTGCACATGATATCTGTAAAAAGGATATAAAATGAGTTGTGATAATAAAGAATTGGATTTTCCTGCATGAAAATAATGGAGTCATGGCTAACTTATTGCAATACCTTTGGTTTATAACAATTCCACCAGCTGATGACCAGGACAGAATCTGATGGCTGTTCCTATTGATGCATTGCCATGCAGTGGGCATACTCCCAAGGACCAGTATTGGGCCAGAAAGACAACCCAGCATACCCCTGCTGAGGAGCAGAGACAACGTCCTGGTATGGCTGAGCAGCCACCATGCAGCTTTTGCAGCGTTTGCAGCATGCTCTGCATGAGGTGCTGTGGGACATCACCTCATGGCTCCACAGGCTTACACTGTACCTCTGCTCTACACAGTTTATTGCAAAACAAGTATTTTCCAACAGCTAGGATTTGGCGTGTGACTTTAGGGTGCTCTTCTCTAAGGTTATCCTTTTCTAACAGAAATCAGTTCATCTGCATCAGCTTCATAACAAGTCTCATTTTCAGAAGGTCTTGTGTTATAGAGGCATTACTGCATGTACTGTATGGACTGTGGCAACACACAGACATTCTAAAGGGGATGTAATTTGAGGACTTTGCTTAATAAACAAAAATTTTACCCACAGCACAGAGCTGGCATGAAATGGCCAGGTCCTTTTTTTTTTTCTGGAATTATTTCACGTCAGTCTCCACAGCACCAGCTGACACAGTGATGGGGAATGACCCTTCTTTACTCACCGCATCAATATACTGTCACCGTTTGTGTTGCTTTGTTATTTTCCCCTTAGCTGTGTGTCTTTTCTAGTCCTTTAGTTCACTCATGTGAAAGTACTGGGGCAGTCATTCCAAAAGAGAAATGGAAAGCTGTAATCAAAATGAGTGGGATGTAATTTATCTATCACATAGATTGTCATCAGTGCTTTTGTGCAAAGAATCCACAAAAAAAGAGCTTGTACTGATACACATGAGTTTCTCAATTCCAAGACAGTAATGATTATTGGGTTTTGACCTCAATTTGGATTTTCATTTTCCTCTTGAGTAAAAAAGCCCTCTTCATTTTGTTTCAAACATACTCCCTGCCTTGCTCATGAAGAGCAAGGCTGAAAATGTAAATATGTTCAGTTTGCTTCTTCTTGAAGGTTTGATGTCAGAAAAAATCTGCTGATAAAACTTCTTCTTATCCAAGTATTTTAGATGAGTGTCACCTGCAATGCTGGAAAGCAGTTGGAAAGCAGTCTGGAAAGCTTTATAAGCCATTTAAAAGGTTGGCTCCTAGTGCTGCAGAATGAGGCTTTTTCAGCTTTCTGAAGGACCACGTGTTTGACCTTCCTGAAACAAATTACTACCTATGTCCTTTGATGCCCCCTTTCTGGAAAAAAGATAGCTCAGCTGTGTAAGGAGGTCAACAGAGATGGCTGACTGGCTTTCCCAAACGCCCTTAATTTGCAGTTTTCTCCCCTCTTTCCACCTGAAAAATGCAACTGAGAGACAGGAATACTCACAAGCAAAACCGTGGCTCACATATATGGACATATAGATACATATATAGATATCTGTGAACATATACATATTTATTGCTAGGGATTGATGAATCAAGGAGCTCAGTAAAGGTGAGCCTGCTGCAGCTCCATGTCCCCAGAATACACAGTCCCTGTATCAAGGAAATAGTTCAGAAATGGAGTTTAATGAGAAGTCAGGCCAGGCAGTGCTGACCAGGTGCAAGGCATAGCCACACAAATGCACTGACCAGCCACAGTTCACACATAAATGTCTCCTTTTGTCCACCTTGCCTTTACCTTTGCACATTCATTCCTGCCCAGGTCACCTTGATCCTTCCCATTCCCCATGTCTCCGAATAGCCCATAAAAAGTTTTGTACCATCTCCTAATGTACTTCCTCAGCATCACACAGTGTCTCGTACCCACCCCACAGGCAGTGAGCCTGTCAGTCTGAAAAGCATTCTGGAGAGCCTCTTCCTTTGGCTGTTTATCAGCCCCTGGGGCTGAGAATTCCCTGTGACAGCCTGGGAGGGCTCATCTCTCTCCCTGGTTTACTGGGACTCCCTCCTCTGCCATTTTGCCCAAGGACATTCTAACACAGTGCACATCCATGGATTTATCTGCTTTTCCTGAAGACTGCTGCTGCTACTCAGATCATGTGCAGTACAGGAAGAGCAGTCAAGATCTTCCTAGTACCAGGAGAGCTGAATAAAATTTGTAGTGAGAGAAGTCATCATTCTCTGATTCTGCACCCCCTTTAGAAGCTTACCTAAACCAAATTTCAAGAATTCTCAGTTAGTTCTATGATATCGAATAAACCTTAGCAATGGTAAGTTCACCTTCACTTTGCTACGCATGTGCTTATCTTCTTTTCTGAAATAAACTTTTAATTAACACAGTGACCTTGCCTAGGTCACTTCATCTCTCTGTATTTCTCTTCTCCTTTTTGCTCAATTAAGACAATAAAACAATGCACCCACGTGGGTATTGTGAAACTTAATTAACTGATGTGAGCAGGATACTGAGGTGGAGAGCACCGTAAGCATAGAAAATTAATGTTAGATGAGTGTTGCATAATAACCTGACACAGCATCTGTAAGTGAACAACTTTTAAAAAATCACTTCAGATTTTCTGATGCATTGAAATAAGTTCTGCTGCAGGGCCTTCATGTTAAGTGGCCAAAAGCAAAAAAGTGGGAGTAGCTTGCAGTCCCAGGTTAATTGCTCAATTAAATAGAATAGATTATAGTTGGACTTGGTAATCTTGAGTCTGTTTGCCATTCTAAATGAGTCTGTGATTTGCAGAACACAAGTTCCACTCAGTTTAATGCTTAGGTTATATGTTCTCACCTATATTCATCTAAATCTTCACATTCTTCTCAGCACTACCTTTGGAATAGCAGGTGCAAATTAACCCTGAAATCTGTGCAAAACAGAGCATCAAACAACCTGGAAAGTTTTTTAAAATTAGTTTCTTTTACAAATCTGGTCAAGGTATATCTGATGATCTAGGTATACCCACTAGATTTCCTTTCAGGAGTATCCCTGCCACAACTTCTGTCAATGCACTTTGCTCTCAGTTCTAGTCTCACAAAAGCCTGGGTGAACCTCAGTAGGTGCAGACATAGGAAAGAAATTAAATACCACACCACTCAAAGAAAGAATGAATTTCTACAGTGTAAAATCAGAAAAAAGACTCTGTGAAATTTCCATAGTTTAAAATAAGTTCATTTTGTGATTTATTATATGTATTAAATGTATTATGTATTATTTTTACAATATTTTAAATTACTTTACCAGAAGTATTTAGCTGTGTAGTTGAGTAACTTCCCTGATTATGCAAAAAAAAAAAAAAAAAAAATCATAACCAAAAAATGCAGTTCAGCTTTTCAATGTAAGACATAGTAGATGCCAGGATTCTAGTGATGCCACGGTCCTTAGAAGCCAGGTGATGCACAGTTAATTTTTAGACAGTTACCAGGCAACAGTTGGGACTAACAGAAGGCCATGAACAACTCCTTAATTTTCTTTCCTGAATCTGAGCTGCTGGATTTATATTTCAACTATTTTTCCATCAGAGGCCTTAGCCATTGAAAAAAAGATCATACAGTGCATTGGTTAGATTAGATAAGTGATTTTCTTTAGCAGATCTAAGTACTCAATAAATCTGTTCCTTTGTAAGTATAATATAAAATTGCTCTTTGCATTTTCGTGTGCTTAGAGCTAATAAATTCTACCTGAAAGAAAGAAGTGAAGAAAAATCTCAGGGCCATTCTGTGATATTGTGAAAAATATAAGCCTGTGATTTTGCTTTTTGTTTGGATTTTCTTTTACCTGTCATTTCTGTTTTGACATGTTTCCCAAACTCCTGTTATCAACCTTTTTAATTATTAACATTAAAATATGAATGATGGTTTAACACACAATGAAACATTCAGCTATGCTACTTTTTTTTTTGCTTCTCCCCCTTGCTTTCACCAACAAACAACTGAGTTTGATATGCTTACAAAAGAGAAAAAATTACATGTTTGCCTGGAGTAGGAGAGAACTCAACTTGAGGATCAAGATGTACTTTCCTCTGTTATTGTTCTATAGTAGCACTAATTTGTCAAGCTGTCTTTTACATGCCAAAAATCACAGTTCATACTCCAAGTCATCCAGAGTCTGAGCTCAACATACAGAAGAAAAAGGTAAATAGGAACAAATGGAGGTTTCCTTCTATTTTAGCACTTCATTATTTTTCAAAAATGGTGTTTCATGCAATCTAATCACTCTTGTACTTTTAGTATATAATCATCATCACAATATCTCTCACAGCACAGTTAACAACTGCAACTCCTTACATGATGAAGTTTCTATATCCAGCAGTGTGAGCTCATCTCTAAGAGGAACCGCATTAAACCACTGCCACAAAAAATGTGAGCCCAGTGTTTCAGATGTAAGACATGAAAATCCATATCATTTTTTCTCTTGAGGAAAATGGAAGATAGGAAGAAGGAAAGGCTCTAATTTCCCTACTTCACATACTGTGTGTTGCTACTCTGCTCCGTGTCATTGTCCGCAGGTCCTCAGGAATGTGAGTTTATTTATACTATTAGTTATGACTGTTGCTTCACTAGCTTCTACACGTAAGCTATCCTGTTCAATTGCAAACCCAGTGTGTTCAGCACTGCAGGAACACAAAATATCAGGTTGTCAGCTTGTGGGGTCGAGTCATTGCAAAGGACTTAGAGAGCCTGCACCTCCCTCCCAGAGGTTCTTTTGAATGTTCCTGGCATTAGTGTCGCTGTAAAGTATAACCTGCTGCACAACGTGTGGGTTGCTTGAAAGGCTTAAGTGCTACAATACACAGGAATTGCATGCTTTGCCAGGCATCTTATTCAAAGCTAAGCTGAGATGATGCCTCTTACTCCAGTTTTCTGTAGCATCTGGCATTTTACAAACATTGATCAGCTGTGCCTAACATTTCCCTTATATAGGGGATGTGTTAGTAACCCCACAATGTGTGGGACAAAACTGAAATAGGCAATGGTTGAAAAAAATAATTTTACTGCTTGGAAGTCAACATCCATGAAGCTGACTGTGAGTCCTTGACAATCAAGCTCTGGCTTCATAACAGGTTTGAGCTGACCTAAATCTGGGCTGTTATTTAAAGGGATAGCTCTACCTTCTGCTCTCTGGCCCCAAGCACATTTTCTCACTTGTGCCAACACAAGATGTTGTGTGGATACACAGAAGGTTGGATGAGGGAATTTACCTACCCAAAAATACAGAAAAGAAACAACCAGGCAGATGGTTTAGTCACATCAAATGGACCATGGAGCTGAACCCTCAGTTTCAATGCCCCTGCATTCTGCTTTGGAAGAGATGCACTTGAGGTAGCTGGGGGAGAAAAAACCTGAAAGGACTCTTAGCTGTGCTGTGCCTGTTCAACATGGGTAGGATGAGCAAAACCCTTACTGTGCACAGAGGGCTTGGGCTCTCCCTGCCGTGCCAGAGTGGCCCAGAGCTCTCACACAGTCCACATTGGAGAGTTCCCTTGTGCACTCCCAGCAGGAGCACAGGCTCAAACCTGGATAACAGCAGCAGTAAGGGGGACACTGGATGCACGTTGAAGTGGGGGAGAGGCTTGGGGCTACATAGGGCTCCATCTTTGTAAATGGAATGGTAAAGAGCTCCTTTTTCCTCCTCTGCTCTCCCTCCTGCTCTGTAAGATGGTGCAGTTCTCTCACTTCTGCTTCAGTCCATCAGCACTGAGGTGACACTCTCTGTCATCTCTTCTCAAATAATCCATGCTTCCCATCACTCTCCGCCTTCCTTTCTCTTGTACAAGTAATACAGGTTTTCTCCTTTGCCACAAATGTCCCCTAAATTTCCATCTCTTCACTCCTTCTTACCCAGGCCCCACAAAATTCTCTTCCTGGGGATGCTCAGCATTCTCCAGCTCCAGCCCATGTTTTTGAGCAGCCAAACTCAGTCAGGGCAAATCCAGAGCACATTCCAAATCCTTCTATCTATGTTGGCTTGAATTTGCTCAAAATGCTTGCCAGCATTTTGACTCAAACTCTAAATGGCCACCCAAGAATAGAAGGGGTCTTTCAGCCCCCCTATAAGTCACAAAGAAGGATGACAACTTGAATAAAATTTCTGTGAAAAAATTGCTTTGTCCTATTAAAGCAGATTTCAGCTAATTGGAAACAATACACTGTGGAGTTTTAAAAATAGTTTAACCAAAATGTTTCCCTTTGGCTATGTTTATCATTGAAACACAGCCATTTTATGAAACAAAAAGACAGCACTTGGCCTGGTTTGCAGCCAATATGCTTAAGGCTTCAGACACAGTTTTATCATCATTTAAATCAAATGTCAGTGCTGAACATTTTAAGAAAACAAAGGGCAACTATGTAGGATCCTTTGAGTAGATGAGTCCTCTGACCAGTTCACAAAATTATTTATGCCCAAGTGGATCTGAAGGAGTTGGTTGTTTCCTTTTGTCTTATACTACTAAAGAAGGACAACAACTTGAGGGGGGAAAAATGCCTTCAATCTTCAAATTTTTTTTCTCTTACTTGTATAGAATGGCAATGAATATGTTTCATTTCTACCAGTCTTTTACACTCTATTGTGATAAGCATCTATTAGTTTTTGGAAGTGATCATCTCCCTCTTCATCGTGCAGAGATGCAAAGCATCTTTCTTAGGACAGAGGCCAGATTCACCTTTCCTAAATTGTAACATTTACTTAAGTTGCCTCCCATTGAGCCAGAATTGTCCTTCTGATGGTTATCTCCTTCCATTAACTACAAAGAAAACATAGGTCAAAAGCAATCAAAACAGACATCTCGCTGCAGCACTTCCTTAGGGAGGAGGCACCAATGCTTGTGGGTACTCTCCTCGGGCATTGTGCTCTTGTTTTTGTGTGCCTGTGTTAGGTAGATTAGACCTCGCAATTTGATGATAAAAAGGCAAAGTCTGAGTTGGGGGAAATATAAGAATCTAAAGGGTCTGGGAAATTATTTTCCAGCAGAAAAATATATATTTTTTAAAAAGTGTACTTGATGTTTATTCATCTGCAAAAGCCTTGGCAAGCTTTCACCATCACCTACGCACTGGGAAAGGATCTTATTCTTTTATTCCCAGTTGTACACTGATCATTTGTGTGACCTTGGAGGGATGACGTCCCAGTTCCATGTCCTGTGCCCCTGTCCACCTTTCAACTCTTCTGTCTGTTTAGATTATGAACCTTCTGCTACAAGGACTGCAGTGTTATACGATAACAAAATGTGACAAGACAAGTCCATGTCATGAGAACCAGGGTTTTTCAGAAGAACTGCCCTTTGCCAAGGCTCTTCCCCTAGAGGATGTAGACAGAGAAGGTTTGTTGGGAATGTTCTCAGCAGTAATAGAACAAGAATTAGAAGGAATTCAAGAATGAAAGCTCTCTGTGGCCTGAAGGTGACTCGAAGGCCAGGCATGCTTTGGGTAAAACTTGAGGATTAGGGGTGTGTACTGCACAATATTTCATATAGTCCCAATGGAACCTGTGCTGCAGGATTGGGAAGCAATGAACACCCACTGATTTGCAGAGAAAAAGTCAAGAAATGAGGAGTGGCTGGACGAAGCCTTCAGATTTGGTTCGTGCTTTTAGAGCCCACCATGGTACATATTAAGAAATCACATATGCACTCTTTGTGTGTTATGCACAGACTGAGGCATCACACCTGATCAGAGAAATTTCATTTACATTAAGAGCCTTTACACCTTTCATTGCCCATTTAAGCAATGCAAATCTAATTTTCAGTCCCCTGAAATCTGAATAGTCTTAGTGTAAATGGTTTCAGAGACCTAAATGTCAGTTCCCATAGCCTTTATAATATACAAAAGTGAGATGATGGCACCAGTTTTCCTTCCCCTTCCCCTCCAAAGTTATGCAAAATCTATCACTTTTCTGGTGATCCAGGCTTTGTATATTCAGAAACTGAAACTAGAAATAATTTTTCAACCCTTTCAGGCTATCAGGAGCTGCACTGATCCCAGATTACAATAGGAAAGTCTCATAGCTATGTTGACCAACTCTGACAAGAGCCTGTAACACTTTACTCTGAAATTGGTTTCAGCTCCTCAGAGACAATTCTGTTAAAGCTGAGTGCCATTTGCAAACAGGGACTGTTGCATTGTCCTTGAAAAATGCACATGAAAATACACCTCAAAATTTTATGAAGCACTACAGTTTGCTCACATTAATTTTTGAATAATTTATGCGTGATATAAGAATGACCAAATGTGATGATATGTGATCAGTGACTAATGAACTGCTCACCAAGGAAGGACAGGTTCTTCATTCTGGTGCAGCAGAAGTCAGGGACAGAGGCTTGATGAATTAATGATATTTCTTCCAGATCTGTTTTCTGTTATTGCATGGTTATAATACTCTATCATATGTGGAAAACTCATGCATGTAGAAAAATTCCATTAGCACTCACCTTCATTACAGTTGTCCTTTAAAACTTTTATTTAAGTGCCTGAAACAAGTTAACTTGTTTATCACTCAGATTTTAAATTTGGCAGTTAATGTCATAATTTTACAGCTTGTCTACATGAATAAGTTAATTTTATGATCATCCATAACAGTAGCTACATTAACATTGTACTGAAATGCAGCAATTCAAGCTCTTGTCTTTTAGATTAGTTTTCCTGTAAAAATGATCTAAAAATCTCCTTGAATATATTTCCTCCATTAACTGCCCGCAATTCAAAAAAGACAATACAAAGTACTTGAATTTTAAACTGTCCAGTTAATTTAATAGAAAAGCATGCTGTTTCCTATTAATATTCTATATGCCTACCTTTTTTAATAAGCAATCCAAAGCACTGCATGGACAGTTAGGAAGAAGAAGCCTTGGTACACTGCATCCTTTGAAATGAGCAGATTATTCTGACATGCTCAAATTTTACATGATGCACTTAAAAGCTTGTTTGTAAGAAGCTTTCGGCACAGTGCTCAGTGAAACAGAAAAATTGTCATCAAAATTAGAGTAAAATAGTAGTATTTAGCATTACATAACAAACCATTATTATTGCATCAGCTTCTGATTTTAATTACAATGTCTTTGCTAGAAGAAGCTTGGCCATTTGCTCATCCTACCTCCATTTCTTCCCATCCCTGTCTCTACTGTGACTACCTTCACCTCTCTTCCTCTTTTTTCAGGCACAGGATTTCGCGGTAGCACAAATGCCACACAGCTAAATCTTGCCCAAGCACTCCAGCATGCAATGCATATGCAAGTCAAGGAGTGAAACTGAAGTGTCACATATGAAAAGAGCAAGCAGTTATTGTATAATTTTTTTCTATCATTGCTTCAATCACTAATTGCTGTGGATGACCAGATGAAGTGGCAAGGAACAAAGGAAATAGAATCAGGGTAAAAAAATATGGCCTTGACACATTGGGTCTCATCTCTTCAGCCCCATATAAGCACACAGTAATTATCCAGGTCAAAAGCATGTACCAAATTCCTCTCCATGGCACAGATCCCAGAGTACTCTCTATCACATAGTCAGCCTTAAGCTGCAGTTACACAGAAAAGCAAGCACGTCACCAGTGGCATGGAATAATGGGGAGGGGGGGTGGAAAGACTTGTTAGTGGCTAAATAGAACTACTAGTCAGGCTTTAACAGCTGTGCTGAATAGAACAAGGACAAGGAACTCTGACAATGTGATGGTCTCACCTAGGAAAAAATTCCTCTCTGACCCCAATCTGGTAATCATTTTATTCACAAGTGTAGGACACAGTATGCCTAAAGAATGCCAGGCATAGAAGATCAGTTCCCTTTGGACATAAATCCTGCTTACAGCTATGATCAATGTCAAATGCATTAGAGAGAGACAAAAAGATTTTTTTAAAGCTCAAATATTCATCAAAGGAGAAACCTGGTGGTTCTTATAGACTGCAGATGAGCATTAGAGGTTCTAACATGGATTGATACTGCAGAAATGTATCACAAACACAGAGCCCACAATGCCAGTTTCAGATCCTTCAGATGGCTCAAGAACCACTAGATCAGTAGAATATCTCCAGCAGCTTCTCCCAAACCTGATAGTGTCCCTCATGTTTTACTTTCATACCTGCCTTATGGGAGCTGTACTAATAATTAACATTTCCACCTAAGGTTACCAACAGACATTTTGTAAGGGACACTCAATTTTTCACTTCAGGTAAATAAAGCCCCCTACATTCTACCTATCTAACATAATCCATTATCTCTCAGAAGAAGTTGCACTGAAAAGAGAGCAGGACTCATACAAACAATAAAATACTCTGCTTGAATTTCCATTTCAGGTCAGAAAATATGAAATTAATCCATGCAAGATAAGGAACCATCCATCAGTCAAAAGAAGCTGATAGAAACCCATCCCAGCACAGCACTGGACATGATAGTTATTTTTCTGGCTGGAGGGTTAATATTACAATAGATGGAGTGAGAATTTAAGCTCAGCTGTCCAACATCTGAGGATTCTTTTCCATTGTCCAAAGCTGATGAATCCCTTCCAAGATCCGAGGAGAAGCCCATGCTTTTGAGTCCCAAACAGTCATCAAGTCCCTGAGGATTTCTGCTTGGGTTAAATACTTGGTTTTACCTAGCTTTAAACTCTACTACTGCAACTAGATATCTTGGGAAATCTCATCCAGCCCAGCAGCTTTTACAGGACACCTTCTCATGCATGTCGCCATTCTGGCAGGTGACCAATGCTGAAACAAGAGGCTGAATAGAGCACCACCAGAGCTCAGGGACCCAGTGGTGCTAGACCTCCACAGATGATTCAAGACCAGGGCGAGAGTGGGTGCAGAGGATTTGTTGGGAGGTGAATCTCAGAGATAAATGAGAAATCTGGAAGCTGAAACTGGCCTTATGCAGAATATCTGTACTTTTCTTCACCCACACAAATGAGTCTCCTGGTATGGTACCAGATGTACTAGCAGCTGGTTTCCAGCTAAAATCTGCAGCAGCCAAGTGAACCGACCAGAGACTTCAGTCTCCTGAGCTGTGCATGTATCACCTGCCTTCAGTTCACACTGAAATGTGCAAGTTTTTTTACATTTATTAGTGATTTACAGGCCAAGGTCACCATTACTCTGTGTCTTGGAGAACAACATATCATGTGTTTCTACATGCAAGTACAGAATAGTTTTGCCACTGCTGGCAACTCTGCAGCAGACGTTGAGCTTGTAAGCTGTGTCATTTGTTAGCAGTGACAAAATTGAGGTTGCTCTCATTACAGAAAGGAACCTTTAAAAGAGCACATCACTGTCTCATGGATGATGACATTTACAAGTGTTTTGCTGTTTCTAGTGAGCAAAAAATATCACATATACTGGTAATATTGTAGTGGAAATACACTGCTGCTGGAAAAGCAAAATCCAAAACAATACAACCTCTTCCATGAGGCTAACAGCAATACGTCATCACACACGTGTTTCATGCCCAATAAATCCACTGGAAATTAAACACAGCTGACACAATTTCAACAAGTGTTCTAATTCTCTTATAATCAAGCGCATTAACAACAAACCACATTCATTTTCAGTGGCTTCAGCTTCTCAGCCTGGCATATTAGAACAATTCAACACATCTGGGACTGAATTAATGTCACAAACAATTTCTTATGCTTAGAATGATCTCCTCACTTTGCATTGCATAAAGGACAGTTCTCAGAGCAGATGGTCAGTATTACAACAGCCAGGGGCTCGGCTACTTAGACCATGGGGCTCACTTTGAGAAACCTGGTCCTGGGGCTGGTGGGGTCCATCTGATGGAGGAGGGGAAGAGCATCTTCAGTCATAGACTTGCCAAGTTGGTGAAGAGGGCTTTAAGTTAAGGTTAGAGGTCCCTTCCAATCCAAGTTATTCTATGAATACCCTCTCCCTTGTTTCAGTCACCCTTAGAAATGAAAAGAGGTGTTTTTTTTTTTTTTTTAATTAGAGGTATATTTTCTGTGTTTATACAATACCAGTTTTGTGCCTGCTACATGTGAACATTGTCACTGCCCCAAGGAGCTGATAGCTTAAATTGTGCAGATAGCAGACCACATCTTCATAAACTTGTTATAGATATAAATAGGGGGGGAAAGGGCAGAGCAAGACAAAACCACAGACAGTAAATACATCCATTTTGGAATGGAATCTGAGATAGTGTATGAGGCTATGTAAGGATATAACTGTTCTTTTAATGAGTGTATCAGCTATAATACAGAATTGGGTGGGAGTGGAGAGGGTTTTCACTAGATCAAATGCTGTGGAGATATATATAAAGCTACTTCCAGTAAAAGATCTGGACACCGCAACTTCTGAGTCTTTTCCCCCCTAATGGATTAGTTAGGCTTCATCCAGCAAAGGATTTATGTGTCTAAAGCAGGCAATGGTCCCAAAGGCAGACCCAAATTCCCACACCTAGTTGTTGCTTAAGCCTGGACAAGTTTAAGAATCAAGATGATGCCTTATGTTTCATAAGTACCCAGAGTTTGCTGCTCCTTCTTTCTTCCCATAGCCGTGAGACACTATCAGTGGCTGAGAGTTCATCAGGAAAGCAAAGCCTGGAACAAGTTTTTGCTTTTATTGTTCCTTTCACAGCTTCCTTTGTGCCTATCAATACACCCCCACTGCACAAAGGCTTTGACTCTTTCAATATCTTCTTCCTTTCCTCCAAAATGCCAGTGCTTTAGCTATTTGAATCTGACCTGCACCACTCAGGAGTTAGGAAGCAATTTCTGTATCCATCCATGAGGTTACCTGATGGAGCACATATTGCAAGAGTACTTAATGCTTTTCTTCAGACTACTATAGTTTCATTCCTATGAATCCATATGTACTAATAAGTCATTTTTCTAAAACAGGTGGCCACTTTCTTCCAGTATGATGTTGGGTAATATATTTTCTCTCTGTATAGCAAACATGTAAAGGAAGAATGCAGATTCCTTGGGCTCACACAATTGTTGGGACAATGGCACTTAAACCTCAGGCTGTACACATTTCCATCCTGCTGTTCGGTGACATTTCCAAGAGCTGGCACAGAGAGTGCCACTAGAGGACTTTTTAGAACACTATTATCCTGTTTCTATCCAGTAATTTGTAAAGTTTGGTCTTTGAGCTATAGAAATGTTGTTTGTGAACCTCACAATATTTTAGCTAATCACCAGCCTTAATTATAATTGAAAACCCTGAGTCAATCCACTGATAGTCTCTTTCCCAAAACTGCCTTCTTTGCACACTTCCTAACCTTTCAGTGCATCTCTTGAGTGTGCAGGTGAGGAGACTGAAGTGCTGTTTGAGGCAGCTTGTACCATTGTGCAGCTGACAGCTCTTGTCAAGTGGACTGCAAGACTTCTGTCAGTCAAATGTGTCATGCAGTAGTGAAGGTGTGCTATGAGAAAGCAAAGAGAAACCCTCGCCTCTGGGAAATACTAGCCTTGTAACAAAGGTATGGAAATGGTTTTCTCTTAATTGTCACTTTCTGTGTAATATTTCTGCAAAATAAATATTTTCCTTTACAAAAAAATATATTTCACAGTGAAAAAAATTATTTTGCAGATCAATAGATTGAAGCCTGAAGGAAAGTGGTAAAATTGTCTTGTCCAAACTCCTGTAGAAATCCATCTGAGGAATGTCATTAACCAAGAAACTTTGCATCAACCTTATAACTTCTTTAACAATAATGATATTTCAGAGTAACAGTTTGAATGATAAGAATCTGGCACAGCTCAATTATCTCTACTATCTACATTATACAGCGTTGGCTTCTGCACTGTCACATCAGGATGTTCTATTCATTTCCAACCAATTAGTCCCCATGAAAAGCATCTTTCCTATGTAAGATTGTGCACAAATCACCTTTCATGTTTTTCTTGGGTAAACAGAACAGATTGAGTTTTTTAGGTTTTCACTAGAAGGCATATTCTCTGCACTATCCTGTAGCTGTTTTGTGAATTATTTAGCAACTGAAAAAAATATGCCAACTTGCTTCAGTATTTTGCCTTGTTACTATCTGCATACCCTAGGAAATACTTGTTGATAAGCATGATTGTTACTCTCTTTCTCTTAGGGCAAATCAAAATGAAAATTCCTTCTGACATTAGGCTGAAAGATAATTGTTTTGGTGCCACTTGCTTATAATCTTATAAAAATTCGTAAGGTTCAATAACTGATGATACTTTTTTTTTTTTAATTAACACAAATGAAGCAGTTAGAAAAAAAACAAATAACTCCAAACTTTTATGAAAACCTCAATAACTTGAAAGGTAAATGTTGGGCTTCAAGAAGAGTCATCAGACCAAAATTTGTGTGAGAGAATTTGTATTTGGATTATAAACATACATACACATATATCTATATCTATCTTTATATAAACACAAAAAAAATAGGGACCATATTTGGCCTCTGTCTTTGTTTGCAGCTCACTAAGGAGCTCTCTGATGCAGACATTTGAGCAGAGAAATATTTGGAGGCACACAAGATTTTTTGTTGTTGTTGTTAAAGAGATGTTGCAGTAAGGGGAAAGCAGTGAAGGGAGGCAAGGGTAAACCTACAAAAACAGGGTGGGGGAATTTTTGTGAGGCAAAATTCCATAGTGATTACAAATATCTCATTTATTCCAGCTGACACCTTCTGAGTAGGTACATAGTTGCATATGTAACACTTCCTCATACTTTCCCCCTAGGACACAGTTTTGTTTGCACTCCCAGTGCTGTGAATTTATAACATTTGGGTTATTGTATGTCATAGGAACTCTATTTTCACAGATGGCTCACCTTCCTTGCCAGATGTCTGGTTTTTACAGTGTCCTAATAACCACTGCATATGCTAACTTCATTCTGTATATTATAAAAATATTGCCTTTGAGGGACAAATCTTGTATCTTTTGGCTACTTTTGTAATTACTGAGAAACTTACAAAAGCATGAATTGGATTCACCAGCACTTTCAAGCTGGAAATCAGCTACGACTCCTGAAAAATGAATGCTTCTGGGCCACTGGACCTGGCAGGCAGGAGACGTGAAATACTGGATTAAAATCCTGTTTGTGACAGACTGTAGATAATTTTGCAGCGATATGCCTCCAGATCCCATTTTAGTCTTAGAAATCTATGATTCACCTTCTGAACAACTTTCACACAAACATCACAATTATCAAACAAACCCTTAATTTATTGCTTCAAAAGATTACAGTCTGGAAAACCAAAGGAAACAGACAATGCCTGGGGGGCTGAAGAAAGAGTGTGTAAACAGCACAGATGGGCTTCAGAGATATTGTTGAGCAGCATTGCCAAAGCCAAACATTTCAAAACTCTGAGTCAGGCACCAAAAAAGCCTTGAAATTTACTTACAATTCATGAGATGTGAAAAATAACTTCTTTCACTAACGCCTGCGTTATAGAGCAGGCACATTCCCTGCCCAGCCGCCTGTCAGTTGTCCTCCCCCGGCAGTTTTGGGGTCCACTGGCTGACATCAACAGTGCTTGAGGGAAGAGCAGAGAGCTGGACATTGTCGCCTCCTTAGAAGACAGTTGGGTGGCTGGGCTGGGGATCAAGGAGAGGAAGGTAAGGATTACCAGGGCTTTATTTGCACTGGTCAAATTGCTCTCACCAGTGCAGCTCTGTGCATCACACCTGCAAGCCAGGCAGGAGAGGCGTGGGAGCTGTAGACTTTGTGTGGAGCTGGTCATACAGAGGAGCAAGGGAATATTTGGGGAAACATGAAGGATCTCATTCAAAAGGTAGAGGAAGGAGGCAAGCCAATGCAGCTTTATACCACAGGATATGAAGAAAGTTTTGGGCATTGTGGCAGTGAGATGTGCCAGAGCCCAAGAGCCAGCCACAGAAGGCTGTCAATATTTTAATCCCAGATGTCCGTGACAGGGATCCGAGCACATGGTGGTCTCATTAACCCTTCTTCACACAACAGTTCTGAAGGGTTTAGTGCTCCTGCAGCCTTTCCCATGCTGTTGGATGCCTCCTCCACAGCACACCCAGGGGTTGTTGCTGCCTTGTGATTCACAAGGTCATTTGCCACACATTTGTGCAGGTGTACCAATGCTTGCTTCAGAGTATGATAATTTAGTGAAGGTAAAGTGGTCTGGAAGAGTGGTAGAAGAGGGCAGGAGACAGGGAGGCAAATGGAAACCTCCTTGTGCTGAGATGTTGCTTGAGCCAAGGTACTGTGAAATAAATCCTGGAGACACTCCTTAACAAATCACCAGTTCTAACCCAGCAAAATCTTTGTTTCTGAAAATTGTTTTTTCTCCGTGCCTTCTATGACAGGAGGTGAATTTTCTCTTCATTTTCCTGCTGACAGCTCATGCCATCTCAACTTCACCAACTCCATCAGCCTGAGGAAATCTGAATGCCTCTTCCTGGCCCCCCACTGCAACAACTGGTGCACATCAGCAGAGAAGAAACACGGTTCTCTGGTGGTGATATCCCCAGGCTACGAACACATAAAGATTTGTCAGCATGGTGTTTTTCAGAAGCACACCTTTCTCACATGGATTACAGCATCCTGTTGCTTACTTTATTTTGACATATTTTGAGTTTCTGTTTTCCAGACCATTAGAAGATTTTTTTGTAAAAGAAACAAAAGAGGTCTAATTGGAGCATAACAATCTCAAGAGCTTCTCTGGAAGCCGTAAAAAGTTTTCACTTATAAAAAGAGCTAGGTACAGATCTGATACCAAGAGTTGTGTAATGCTCTTATGTTTTCTTGCTTGCAAGCATATGGGGCTGAGGAATCTGCCCTTAGACCTGCAGTATGGCTACAGTGCTATGCAAATAGTCCACTAACACCCATCTGTCACACATCACCCACCTTTTCCACTCCCACACTATGTTCATCCTCATCCCTTTATCTCTGGACAAACTGACTTCAGAGAAGCTCTGTCAGATAGGTAATGGCTCATAGTCAGCTCAGTTCCAGCAGCACATAAACCCAAAATGACTCAAGCAGATAGCAGAGATATTTTGAACTTGCTTCACTGTAGACAGGCAAAAAGTCGTGGCCATCTCAGGATTTAATAGGTATCTTGCTTTCAGTTTGGATGCAATCATTGTTCACAGATTTTTGCAGTGACCCCATATGATCATCTGGACTGTTGTCCTCCTTTATACATCATGTTTACCAGATTGAACAAGCTCTAAAAATGTGCTGGAAGTGAAGGCTCCCCTATGCTATTGCTGAGGCCTGTTCAAAGGATGACTTAACAGAAACTCTATTTCTATAATGAAAACAAACAGACTTTAAAGAGTTTAACTGGAGTCCATAAACAAGTGCAGGCTCCTTGACTGAGCAGCAAAGTAAAAGGATGTGTCTAAAAGCATTCAAGACCACATGTAAAAGGATGGATTGTGATAACCTGATTTAAAAGCACAAAATGTGGACTGAGTGGCTGGCCATTCCACTGATCTTGTCTGTTTGACAGGTGTTACATATATTTGTATATTAATACTCATAAACATATCCTCTCCCTTATTTTGTTTCCTTTCTATAGTGACTGACACTTTTCCTTACAGTAGTATTCCTGATATGAAAGAATGATGATTTCTCAGCAGTTCCAGTCTGTGGTCTTGGGTTGGCAGCCTAATCAGGAAATGTGATGCTGTTCCAATGCTAGTAGACTATGCTGGGAATTGTGCAGGTGTTTCTCAGGCTATTTTGAAGTCCAGCACTTTCTCAAAAACTTCTGTCTCGCTGCAGAGTGGTTGGGCTGGACCAAGATGACAGCAAAGTCCTACAGAATCTTTGCAGAAATCAAGCCACTTACAGTGAGGAATTTCCTAATGTCAGAGATAGGCTGACATTATCCATTAGGAGGAAGAGCCAAGCCTGGCCAACATAGCCTACCCCTAGTGGAAAGAGCAGACAGGCATGCTCTCTAGTGGAAAGTCAGATAGCAGGATGCAAGCAAAAGAAAAGTGAGCAAAAGCATGTCACATGCAGGTAATCCCATGTGATCCTTCGCCGTGTGGATGGTGAGTGAAAAGACAGAGAAATTCATGTGACCTAGAAATACTGAGAAGCCAAGAGTCTGATGACACTGGCAAGGGGAAGATAGCCAGCAGTGTGAGATCTGGTATTCTCTTGGGCATAGCTGAGGCCCCACTGTATTCAAGGAGGTTGTGCCATGAATTCCATTAGCAATGGGTTCACTTCCAAGAATTATCTTTTCCTATATTCCTATTACCTTACTCAGCACTCTGCTTAACACCATACAAGGCTGCTTTCTGCACTGAGAAAAGAAGTGCTATGCGTGATGAAATGGTAAAATAAACATTAGTTTTCTTGGCTCTCCTCCATAATACGTATTCCACTTCAAATTAAAAATTAAATTGAGCCTCTCAGTGTGACTGCTCAAGCATCTTGCCCAGCCATCCGTCTCCCAGCTGTGCAGTGTGCCACTTGGATCTCACTGCCAAGTGTAAGCACTTGAACAATCCAAGCCAGGTGATTACAGCATTAAGACTCTTTTAATTTGTACTATGCTATGAGTATTTTTTATGTAGATGATGCTTAATTTATTCATTTCAGGGCTGTATATTTAAAGGTTCCAACTCTAATAGCTAAGTTACATTATTATATAAAGAGCTTGGAAGCCAAAGCCTCACCATGTGAGTGACAGAGCCAGGAAGAAAATTAAGGCACTCCTTTAGAATCCTAAATTCACCCCACAGCTCTTCCTGCTTTTTCTGTATTATAGCGCTAATATTTTCACCTTATAACCTACTATACTGGCCCTTTGTTTACAGCACTCATAATCCCCTAGGATACCATTTGAAAACTTTTAACCTGTACTTGGTCACTGACTGTGTGGTTAGGAAAGACAAAACCATAAAAGCAAAGCAATGCGCTTTGAAATCTTTCAAAAGATTTTAAGTTAAAATTTTCCTTGATTGGAGGTGGTATGAAAAACAGAGGTCAAAGAATGACTGTAAAACAAACAAACAAACAAACAAAAAATTCTACATGATTTCATTCTGTTGTACAATGTTAAAAATTTTCCTGTTTGTATGTCTGTATTTTGCAGTATTTGCTTTAAAGTCTTTTTCCTCTTAGAAAATGTAAGATAATGAACAGATTATATTGCTTCATTTCAAGGAACAAAACAACAAAGAAAAGCCAACTGGTAACCAGATTATATAAATAAAGGCAATTTTTACTGACACAGTTCTGATCCAAATATTTATTTATTTCCTAACTCATACAAAATTGATGCTTGTAGAGGTATTAGGTTAAAAGGGTTGGAAAATTAATTCTTCTAATTATCCACAGAGAACATATAGTACTGATGAAGCAATGAAAACCTCTTTGAGTTGAATAAGAAATACATTACATATAATTTACAGAAATAAGATCTAGTGTCATATAGAAAACGACGTTTTAGAGCAACAGGATCAGCAAGGACATCGATACTTGTCTCTGCTGTGGCTGGAATGGGTCGCCCTTCACCCAGGCCCATCCAGTGGAAGGGGAGGCTTCCCTTCCACAGCTCCACAACTCCACAAAAGCAAGCCAACTATTTCCACTGCCAGGAATTTCACACCTGTTTGCTTGCCAGTCACCTCTCCTCAAGGCTCATACACCATCCAGTTCTTGCAAGTTCATAACAATTTTCTACACTAATGAGTTTGTCTGGATTCAGACCAGAGACCTACATGTAAAAGACTGAAAACAGAAGGAGGCTCTGTTCTACTAGAAATTTATTTTGCAATCAGATGGAAAACTTGGCTTAGGGGAAAAAATGTTGGATACTTGAAGGAGATGAGTAAGTCAATCCTGGATAAAAGTAGTTCTAACTTTTGACATAAATGAAAGTGCTATTAAAGGTTTGTATATGTGTCATGCCAAATTCTATAGAGATGAGAAATGTAATGAATCGGTATCTAAGTCATTATAAACTTTGCTATTTACACAAAAGAGGAAAAAGAATATTTCCTACATCATTTGTCATGTTTCCCTTCATATCTTGCATACTTATTAAAATGTAGGGTTTCAAGTACCCATAGAAAAAATATGAACGTGCAGAGAGAATAACCACAAGAAAGGAAAAAAGCAATCAAGTCCTATAATTGGATTTAAAATAATTCAGTCCTATCTAAAGAGTCAAAACCTGTTCTTTTTTCCTCTCTACATAAAAGTTGCACTCATATTCATAACAACAGAAGAAAAAAAGCACAGTTGCTTTATAACACTGGACACAGCTTTCCAGAAACAAGATAGCAATTACTCAGAAATGCTATGGAAAACATTAATCACAGAGTAACTTGCTATTTACATTAAAGAAGCAGCCCCTAAAATTAATTTTAGATTTTTTTTAAAAAGCCTTTCTTTTTTGTGATAGGACAGTTTTGTCAGTAACATGAAGTCTCTGTTCTTTGCTTTTTGTCCAGCATTTCTTTTGAGATATATATCTATAAATTTACAGATATACATCTGAGAGAGATGTATCAAAAGTTAAAACATGTCTGGATGGAGAGCCCGGCAAATTTTATCTGAAACAGCATTTGCAGTAGACAAACCCCCAAAGAAAAAAATGCCTGAATGGGATATTTGAATTAAATTACATTCCCTGTCCATGATTCACGAAGGAACCTAAGTGCCTCAGTCCACGGAAGCAGAGCTAACAGCAGCAGTGCAGGTTCCCCAGTGCCACCAGCCTGAAGCACCTGGCCCTTGTGGGAGGCAGAGGTTTCCATCCCTGTGGAGACTGCTAGGACAGGTGCAGAACAGGGTCAGCAGTGATGTGGAGAGCTGTCACCCTCCGTGTGGAATACAGATGGGGTCCCAGTCCCTTGGCAGTCAGTGCAAGCCACTCCTGTTGATGCCAGTAGGAGCTGGATGAATCCCCAGGGCAGCAGCAGGCTCTGGGGACAGGAGTGCAGGACGAGGCATCACTGATGCTCCAATGCAGTCCTGGCATGGCCATCACATTGCCCATCAGCTCTGTTCTCACCAGGCTCTACAAAAGGAGTCACTGCTGTCGTGCTTCTTCCATGGAACAACAGCTGGAGGGACAGGAACTACTGAGTGAGCCCCACAGCACTTCTTAGTTGCACACATGCAGGATGCTAGTGGCCAGCCAGCTCCAATTCAGAACCAGGAAAACCCAGCCGGAGGATGTGCCCCCTAAGAGAGCAAAGACAGTCTGTGCTTCCATCAGTCAGCACTCGGCCGCCCGGTCATCACTGTCACTTGTCAAAACCAGTGCAAATTCACAGGAGAAAGAATGTCCACATCAAGAGGGTAAAAATCCTTCCTCATGTCCAAGAAAGGTACAAGCATTTACCCAGCATCTCTATCAAATAGCGTAGAAAAGTTGCACAAAAATATTTAAATATATGGATACAGATACATAGATATTACACTTGCATAAAATATGTATATTCAAAACCCTTCGGGCAGTTTCACATTTAGCTGAAAATGTATGCTTTAGAAATATGAACAATTTTCTACTCTTTTCTAGTTTAAGTAGGAGGGGGAGGGGAAAGAAGCATCAGCCTTATTAATACTGAATGCTAAGTGCAGAAGTTTAGCTGTAGCTGTAGGGTTTTGAAGCAATTGATTTGACAGAACCTCCAAGCATAAACTCTGTTTTTAAAATCCACATCTATTCCCTAGATTGCTTATTGTTTCATGAAAATGAAAACCTACGTGTCCTGCTTGTATCAGCTAGATCTCCTGAGACCATTCAATTAAACCTCATAAGCCTGCAATACCTCAAGACAGGGCTGTGTACTGGGAATATGCATGAACCTTATTGCAGTAATTCTGTGTGATAATAGGAATTTACAACTTCTCATATCTTGTATAATTTAACTTTAGAAATAAAAAACCTTAAATGACACCACAAGAAGCTCACAGTTCTGCAAAAATTAAAGTCAGTATGAAATTTTACTAATAGACCATATAATTTACACAGATTTACATAAATACAGAGATATTAAAATATTAAATCAAAGCTAATTAACAAAGGATAGAGTTTTGCATGATAACATTTTAACTCTAGTCACACTTTTGCAACTACTTTCAGTGGCATGAGATTATATAAATAATACATATACCTGTATATCCTGTATATAGATAAAGATATATATGTATATATCTGTCTCTCCATCCTTCTTTTTTTCTTCAAAAATAGGGCAATTTTATAACTGCAATGAGATGTGACAAGCAGTACACTTCTGGGGAATTATTGCAAGCCTTGAGTGCATAAGGCAGAAGGAAGAGTATCTGACTTCAGACACTAAAGAAGTGGAATCATCAACCAGAAATGCACTGGAGTGATTTGGAACNAAGGGGGGTGGGGGTGGTTTAAAGGCACAAAATAAAGGGGAAAGTAATACTTCTGTACTTAGTGGAGATCAACGGTCAGGAAGCTCCATCAGTGCTCACTGAACCCTCCTCATTGTCCTAAATCTATTCCCTGTGGTGCAATAATGTGCCGCAGTTGCACAAGGAGGTTAAACACAAAAGTTCATGCATCCTTTATTAGGAGGAAACAAAACAAAGCCAATTTCCTTGCCCTGCAACAACGAAGTACCCATTATCAGCAAGTGCCAGCCGTGGCTCCCATCCTCGCAAACATCCCTCGCTCAGTCGCGCTCACGGCAGCTCGCCACACTAACCTCAGCGGGTGGAGTGGCTCCTTGGGATCCCTGGTACAGCTCTTCCCTAAAACGATGGAGGCACGGATCCAAACTTAACAGCAATTTCCCATCACACCAGGAAAGATCAGGAAGAGAGAAAACTGGGTAACAGAAATACTGCCCTGAAATCTCTGCATTTCGGGGGTATTACAGGAGTGTGGAGGACTTCTGCCACTCTCTTTCCCAGTTTTAAATCGGTTAGTAACATTCACTCGCAGATTACGGCTCCAGACCTCCTGGTCTATGTGTCAGGGAATTTTTTTGGTCAGCCACCCTAGCAGACAGAGCATGTCAGAGAAGAAATACAAAGGATACAGAATATTAAAAACTGTGGACTATTACTATACCCTCAAATCACTTTAAATGATGGAACAGGAAAAAAAAAAAAAGAAGAAGAAATCCCTCGGGATCACTTTTTCTTTGCTGTAATTTTCAGATGTTAGTATGCACAGTAGAGGGCTGCCTCTGCCACGATACCACACTATATGTTTCAAAGTTTGGCTACGGCATGCTGTTAAGGCACCTTCAAGTAATGGTCATTGATTTAATCACTAAGCAAAGACGCATTCTCTGTAAACCACACTGCATCCTCCAGCACACACAGTGCCAGCAGCCACTCACACCCACCATCCAGAGACAGCAAAACTCTCTGTGCTTGCTAAGGATACACTACACCACTTCTAAGCAGCCACTTCAAAACCAAATATCTGCCAGGGTTTGGGAGTGGACGTTTTGCACAGATGCATTATTTGTTTCCCAAGAGAGGAAACACGACAAAATTAAGTGTTGTCTGTCCCTAATTGTCTACAAGATTAGGAGGGTTGAAAATACACATCAGCCTAAAAAAGTAGAAGCAAGATCTCTACTGCTGCAGGATTCCTTGCTGGGAGACAAAGCTGTAAACACAGACATTCGGTGCAGGGTGCCTGGTGCAGAACTGGGTTGTTTCAGGACCAACGGGAGGCACAAAGACAACCTCTCCTGCGAGGGGACTGGCAAGTCACTGCACATTTCCTCTCCCTTCCATGCCAAATGGTACTGGGTTTGGGTTCCACGGTTCACGGCGTGGGGAAGGGGTGCTTTTCAAGATGAAGGGAGCTGATGGGAGAGGAAAGCTCAGGCACCACTCTGCAGACAGCTGACTCCATCCCCCAGATAGCGAATGGGTCACTCAGTGCTGCAGCTGGGGGCACAGGGTGCTTGCAGCTAAGCCAAACTAGGGATGGCCATTTTTACACCAAACAATACCCAGCTCTGGAAAGGTGTGAGAGGGGTGGGACAGGGGGCATAGGTGCCAGCGCAAAAGGAGAGACCACAGTGTACCACCAGTCTGCTCCGAGATGACAGAAGGGTCCCAAGGCACCCACCAGACCTGCCTCTCCCCTCACATCCCAACCTACACCATGTAACAATGACACAGGGTGCAGTGGGAATCCCAAGAGCAGAAGGAAACTCAATTATTCCTGTACTTGGGGTAATAATCTCCAGAGAAAAGGGACCCCCTACCCCTGACCCTTTCGTGCAGGTGGATGACTTGATATTTAGTAGCTGTGTGCAGCTCCTTCTCCAGTAAAAAGATGCATCCTTTCCTCACAGAGTCAATGAGAAACGCAATGTGATCTGTCATGCGCTTGGATCGTGGGCTTGTTCGTTCGTTTGAATTAGCAATGTTTTCTTCTTCTTCGGGGACTAGAACAATCACTCAGATATTTACAAACATCAGTCAGTGCCTTGGCGAGGTCTAGCCCAAACCATCATGACAAAATCACCGTCTGCAGGAGCCCCGCACCAGCAGTGTCCAAACAAGCCTGTGCTTGCTGAGAGCTGGGGGCTGCCGAGGGAGAGCAGCGTTGGATCTCCAAGTCCTGGGGGGGTCTTCCCAGTCGGCTGTCTCTTCCTTGGGGTGCCTCTCCCTGCACCACTGTCCCAGGGTGCTGGCTGCTGCTATTGCTGCTGCGGGCACAGTGGTCCCGTTCGTACTCCTCCTGAGCCTTTTGCATTTTCCGCTTCTTCATCTTCCTCTTGTGGATGTGGAAGGTGGTGAGGGAGAGGAGGATCAGGCAGAAGATGAGGGTGACCAGGACAATTAAAACCAGGGTGGATGAGAAGGACTGAAAGAGTTGACCCACTTGCGTGATGCAGGTGCTGCTGGTATTTAAGGTGACAGATGTCCTGTTCAGAAGACAAGGCGGTAGGGACAGTCTCAACTCTTTGGAGAGCTTGGCACTCATTGAGGAGGCTACGGAAGATAAGGATCTTCCTTCCCTCTGTGAAGACGTCTAAATTTCAGTCGGTGTCGGGCTGCTGGCGGGCGCTTGCTGGAAATGCCCGGGATGCTGGCGGCTCAGCCTCCCGCTCGCTCTGAAGTACCCGAGCAGCCTGCAAAGGGAGCCGGACACATCAGCGCCCCGAGGCACCCACCCTGCGCAGCTCCCCCGCCCCAAACCCGGCTGCGGCAGCCTCCGCCCCGCCACGGCCCCGCTCCGAGCGGCCCCGGCTCCTGCCGCGGGGGGCGGAGGGCTGGAGGGACGGG
>VWYP01017651.1:0-60982 GCA_013400435.1 Pycnonotus jocosus | reverse complement strand
GCAGGCAGCCCCTTTGCCCCTGGCCCCGGCCACGCAGAGGCGCCGTGGCCGGAGCGCCCGCACCGAGGCAGCCCCGGCGCCTGCACCCCGCGGCTGCCGGCTGAGCCCACCCGCAGCCACGTTCGCACCGCACCGCACCCGGGTGCCGAGCTCCCGCCGGTACCCAAACCCCGTCCCTCCGCACAGCCAGCGCACCCGTGCTTGCACAGGGAGGCCGGTGTGAATCTCTGGGAGCGAAGCAATGCCAGGGACTCCTGGTGGAAATATGTGTGAGAACTTGCCCAGCCGAGGCTAAGTGCATAGCAGGCTTCTCGTCAGGAACAAACAGGTATGAGCTGCCCATTAGTGCACTTATGCCAAAAATCAGGTGATTTCTAAACATAAGAAAATCTATTATTTGAAAAGTGCTTTCAGAAGTGCTAACAGGGCAGAAAAATGATTACCATTACGATGGAACTCTTTACACTTCCAAAAGTAACAAATTGACGTGGCAGTCTGGCAACATGGGCTAAGGTCTGATGGCCAGGAGGTTCCATCAGTCCTATGTTGTGTGCTCTAGACTAACCCACATGTGCTGGAAGGAGAGTTGCTATGGAGCTCTGGTCTAAGTAACAGGACTTTAGGAAAAATAGAAAGTATCCATCCTTTCTAGTGGCTAACAGGGTAAGCTGTGATGTGAATTGGAAAAATCTTAATCAAGAACAATGGTACCTTAGGTCTGCTGACCCTGATAACCAAGAACCGTTCACAAAGGTGGACAGAAGCTGGCAAGCTGCACATTTAAGCACTTTGCTGTTTCAAGGCAGATTTCTTCTGTACTGTCTTTGTCTCTGATAAATAGATGCACCACAGCTTGGTTGTTCTGGAGAAAGATTTACACCACACGGAATGAACTGCATTCAAGACGGTTGGGATAGTCCCAATCATTTCCTAAGGGGCTCCAATATAATGCTTCCTCTAAAACCAGAGGAATAGGGGTTTCCATCACTTCTTCCCCTCCCCAGAATAATACAGCTTGGTGCTGGAGAGGTGCTGCACAGAGAGGAAAGACGTTCAGTCCAGTACTGAGAGACAAGCCCTTGCCCACTCATTTGCCCACTGCACCTCTCACTCAGCTCCCTCAGGTGCACAGCTGGTGTCATTGCCAAAGCACACCTCCCCATGCAGTGGGGAGCATTAGGTGAGCATTAAAAGTCTGTTCCAACCTGAATTATTATGTGATCCTATGATTCTCAGCCCAGCATTCCTTGCACACATATCCAGCCCCTCACACACACACATCTCCATAGCCTCACTGGCATTCTGCCTGCACTTTTTTTCCTTTCTCCTCCCTGCAACGTGCACATCTGAGGTCTGCATTAATCAGTGCTCTATACTTGCTGCCTTAGAGGAGAAAACAACCACCACAGGCTGAAACAGCACATCAGTTCTCAGGCCATTTCCTCTTTCCTCCCACTATTCTTTGCAAAGCAGCAGCTGAATGGGGGGCTGCAAAACAGGATGAGGGGCGTGGGGACCACTCATCCTGGCCTGTGCCACTGGAGGACACTTCTGATCCGACACAGAAGCAACCAAGGTACAAACCAGTAGTGCTGTGCTCCCTGACCGGACTCCACTGAATCCTTTAGCCTAAACTGAAAATGGGAAAAGGATAGCATTTAATCCCGAAAGCATGTGCAAGTTTGTGAAGTTGCAGCAGTTGATCTGAGACTGCTGTTCAGAAGTTACCAGATGATTAGAACTAATTCATTTTAGAAAACCCAAACAACACCATAAGAATGGCCTTTTGCACAAAACTGGTAAAGTTATGAAGATACCTTAGAATGTTAGCCCTGTTTATGGCAGAAATAACCAAATTGGAGATAGAATAAAGTTCAAAACCAAAGAATTTACTAACTCGAGATGTGTTTATTGCAAAAGTGAATAGCTGGGACTACTTATTTATTGCACTAGAATATATGACTATGTCTTCAGGTTTTATGTGTTGCGAGAGGCAACACAAAGCTACTGAAAGTTGAATTACATTAAATAAATTTTAAGTTCTTTGTGTATTAATTTTACCTGTTGTCCGTTGCCTTCAGTTATTCACATTATACCTTTCTTTTAGGATTAGAAAATGAGGACATGTGTCTTGTGTATTAGTATGATAATTATTCCAAGGTTTTTCCTAAACCATAGAGAGTGAAAAATGGGTTCAGGGAGTGGACAATGGTAGAGACATCAGCAGATGTTTAACTCCTTCCCTACTGTCACGGCCCCTTCTCTGTGTGTTCATGTACAGTTTTGCAATATTTCTGCTTTAGCTAAATGCAAAGCAGAGATTGTTCTTGCACTTTCTGGCAACTAATTTTACAATGTTTAATAAGAGAGTCAGAAGAGAAGCATTGTAAACTAGGAGGGAAATAACTCTGCTGTGATTACACATACCTTGGCATTCTGGTTCATACTGGCTGTGAGCCAACCAAATACCAATGAGCAAAATATAGGAAGTTTCAGAAATCAGGGGGAAAAAGTCTATGTTGTTATTGTGTATTATTCCTTTGCTCTGATTAACTATTATAACTGTATTTGAATATATAAATAAAAAATATGGATAATGTGGTGATTAAAAACTCTTACTTTGTCTGGCATGAAAATAAAGGTCATGATATCTTTAAGAGTGCCCTCTTTCAAGAATAAATTGGTCATTAGTTATAGTGAATTCAAGCATACCATATAAACAGCATGACATTTATTGGGTTTAGGTTTCTTGCTCAGGGAGGATAGGTCACTGTGTCATAGAGGACATGGTATTAAGGGGATAGTTTTTGAATTTTACAACAAGGTTTGTACGCATTAGAACCTTGATAACTTCCAGTTTTCTCTTGATTCCCATTGTTAAGAAGCAGACAGCATATATGCTTCCAAATCCTACAAATGGGCTTTCATACATGATTTTTTTTAGTCTATAATTAGAGAAGTTGTTCTTTCAGATACTAATTCCTCAATTCCTGTATTACAAGGCCCTTTTTTTGCTAAGGTAGTTGCCTAATGAGATAACCTCTGTGAGCAAAGGCTGTTCATGTAAGTAAAGGTTTGGTGGTTCAGGCCCTTGCCTATTAATGACCCGTCTTGCAAAAATTTATTGTCCCACCAATGTTTAAATTTAGCACTTGATTGCGTATAGAATAATGCATGATCCCTTTTTCACCAAGATTGATGTCATCATTTGCCAGCAAGACCAAGCACTCCATGAATGCCAATAACCCTGGTATTAATCTGCTATCTCCCCATGGGATTAAGGCCATCTGTGAAGAAGTCTTTCAGGACTTTACATATTCCCACTACAATAGGTGAAACCCAGTGATTTAAACATAGTTTGAGAAACTAGTACTGTAGATAGAATGGATTTTACAAACAAAATAAAACAAATTTTTATTTCATATGCACTGGTAGGTCAGCTAAGATCCTGCAGATACTAGAAGTGTTCTTCAGAGATTCTGAGCTGGAACAGCTTTACTATGGCTGACAATTCTGCTTCCCAGGATACCCAGCTCAGAAGGGATATTGTTTTTCTTTCGTTCCTCCACGCCTTTTAGAAGAATGTAGTCTGGGTGATACAGACTCACAATCATTTCAGTTTTAGGAGATGATCCTTTATGAAGTTAAAGGACAATTTTACATATTCATTTTCTATTCTGACTTTTGAAAAACGTTCTTTTCTTGTTCTGGTAAAGAAGAAACCTCCCACATGTGATGGTGAGAATTTAAAAAACGAAAAAAAAAGATGCATGTGATGCTGGCCGAGGAAGGCTTTTGCTGAATTCAACATGGTGTTAAATGGCAGTAGGAGCAGAGCATAGGTCCAGACTATGAAGAAATAAGTCAACAATCTTGAGCTTGCCTGACCAAGTGCACAGATTGAATTATAACATCAGAATTCTAAAGCTGCACATGCGTATATCTACTAATGCAAAGTGGATCTGAGTAAAATTATTGCAAAGGGAGAAAAGAAGGAAAATATTTTAACTGTAACTATGCACTAAAAATGCATCGCAAGTTACTTTATTCATTAGCCAATACATTTTAGGATGGCAGGGTCAGAGTCATGACCTTCCACATTTAATCTTTTTTTGCTTTTCTAATACAGAGTTTTCAGGGCATTTGGAGGAGCAGACTTTGATTATATTTTTAAATAGAGAACATGGCTAGTGGTTGGTGAAACATCAACTAACTGTAGCGGTGGGTATCACAGAGAGAGAAAACAGAAATTTTTACCACTTATTTAGACTGGAGTAAAGTTTAAGCAGTCACTCCAGCTTTCAATATGAAATAAAGCACTTGTTCAGTCAAACTCTGTGACTGGGTCAGATCCAGGCCTGGAGGGCTGTGGGCTCAAGCCTGCATCCCTTTGGTGTGACCCAGGGCACTTTGCCATCCCACCAGAGGGTGGTGAGGGGGAACCTCCAAGTGGGAGAAAGAAACAACTATGCTTTCCATAGGTCATCCCATGGACCAAAGGCAGAATAGTCCTCACATATGCTCATGTGATCCATCTGTGTATTTACACAGAGTAGAACAGCAACAATTCAAAAGGGACACCTAAGATAACGGGCTGGCAGCTGCTGTCTGTGGACAGAAGGCTGGAGGTGAAGGACTTGAATTTGGGTCTTTCAGCTCCAGGCAGCACATGTCAGCCTAAGACAGGAGATATTTTTGTTCATTCCATGCACATAACAACCCTCCTGCTCCCCATAATGTTCTGGCTTTTTTCCAGGGAGGAAATCTACGAAAGCTGGGAAAGTGTAATGGATGACAAAGCCATTTACCTCTAGCTCTACTAGAAAAAATCCATGCTCAGTCAACTCCAGCTCACTGTGCTGTTCATCAACAACATAGTTCAAATTTTGCCCAGAGCCTTTTATAATTCTTCTTTTTCTTTTTCTTTTTCTTTTTCTTTTTCTTTTTTTAATCAACTACTGTGTGATGAAGAGGGAAGATGGCAGCACTCGTTATTCTGCTCTGCTGTTATCTCCTGGCCCTGAACATCCAAAGTGCCTTGGTTTTATCCCCACTTTTTCACTATTGGAATAGTAAAAGAAATCCTGATACCAGCCTCTGGAAATGCATTTTTCTTGCATTGTTGCATAGCTGAAAGTCTTTGTGGACAGTCTTGTTCTTTCAATTTGCCTGTCACCCTGCTTGTAGTCAGGATTTTAACCACTTCTCTTATCGGAATTTGAATAAAGTTCAGAAAAAATATTTTTAAATAAAACTAATTTTTACTAGCTTTGTAGCAGTTCAGCTTTTTTCTTCTGAGGCTGTAGTTTGAGGTGGGGAGTGAGAATATTAATGTTTAGTTAGAGCGTCACTCCAAAACTTCATAAGCACAAAATTTCTTCATGCCCATATTTTCTAAACTAGGACCAGAAATATGAAGGTCTTATTCTATGAGGTGCTGTGCCCTGTAGTCAAATCCAACCCAGGGTACACGCACCTGCTCACAGGAAAGGTAAAATTAAGTGTGTCATTAATTGCCTGTTGGATTGGACCAAGCACCTTGCAGCAACAGCCCCTCACAGGTGCTTCTTTCCCTCCTTCCCAAAAACCCATGTGGTAAATGGAGCTGCCCAGGCTGGATGGTCTCTTCCATGGCAAGAGCCCTCCATCTCATGGAGCTGTGTGATCACCTTTGAAAACAGAAAAGGCTCTGACAGACAAATGAGCTCAAGGTTTTCCCTTCATTGTTCCTGGCATTTACCTGACATCATGTGTGCTTGTGAATAATCCTTTTGTACAAAAATAGCATTGTTTCAGAAGTGCTTGTTTTACCAGTGGTAATCAGCAAGAAGGCAGTTGTTTACTGTGATTTCATTTGAAACTTGCTTCACCACTGTGTGTGTTAGACTCTGCTGGAGAGCCGTGTAATCTCTTATTACTGGGCTCTTCGGTTTTCTCCCTGTATCTTTCTGCTAAGTTTTATTATACTCTCTGCCACGACATGTCTGAAATTAGACTGAAAACACATTGGGAAAGCAACTGAATGATCTGATTTTAATCAAGAGGTGTTCTGAGAGAACATAAAACTCTCTCCGAAATAAAATAAAACCAACTGCAGCATCTGGAAATAAGGAGAAAATATCAATGCAATAAACACTCAGCAAAGTTGGCCAGTTTTTTTAATGCTCTACAGGAACATGTTTGGAGGTAGTAATGCCCTTGCATGATAGCAGGAGGCTGATTAGCTGTTTTGTACTCAAAGGAAGTATTGATACCATAACTTTTCTCTGTGTGCTTAGGTAAGATCACGCCAAGGAATCCTGTTTCCTACTTCTTCTGACCTTCACACTTCAGCAGTTAAAATTAGGTCTCTAAATCATTGCTATGATACAAATATTTTTCCTGTCTTCAGGAGCCCAGGAGCAAAGTTTAGCTAATCTACCTCTCACCACCTTTGTGGGTCATGCTGGAGTAGCATCAGTGTGAAAAAGAAAAGCTTGGAAAGCAAAGGGAAAACTGAGTTGACAGAACAGGGAAGACTGAGTTTACAGAATGGGAGAAAATTGGGGGAAAATTAACATTTTTATAGAAGAATGTATTTTGTAGAACTCAGAGGTGCAGGTGGAACTTAGGAAGTACAGTGTAGAAGTGACAATCATAAATAGCTATGATTTGAGGAGCAACATATAAGAGTGAGAAGAGAGATTTCAAGAAATCTGAATTACATAACTGAAAATTATACAACATAAAAATATCATTTGCCATTTCAATCGCAGGCTTATACAGACATAATGCTATATGTGGTTTCAGCTGCTCTAGTTAGAGAAATATGTAATAATTCTTATAAGAATACACATTTAAAAATTCTGTAAACTGTGATAGCATGAAAAACAGAGAAATGTTACAGTATTTCTCAAATAGGTAGGCAGGTATCATCTGCCACTTTCAATCCTATGTCTGTCATATTTACTCCACAAGTCTGAGGAAGAGTTGGACATTTACCACAAAGTGTGTGTTAAAGTTGGACATAAATTCTCAGGAACCAGGAGAATAGGATGTCCTCCTAATGAGGGGAAAGGTAGAAACACAGCTGAGATAGGATAAAAAGCTGTGTTATGTGAAGTATTTTAGGAAAAGAACTATAGGGGAAAGGGAAGGGGAAGGGGAAGGAGAAGGGAACTTGTAACTGTAACTTGTCTAGTAAAGTGATTGGGAGACATGGAGATGTGGTTTATGAGCAATGAATAGGTCATTAAAGAAGAATGGGTTAAAGATCAGAGTGTAAAGTGCTGACATGGTGCAGAACAAATGTTGGGAACTGTAACCTTGTGAGTACAGAAAACTATGAAACAAATTGCACAGCTAGATTTTTTTCCCACGGTTGTCAGGTGTATAAAGACTGTGTACATGACTTCTGCATCCACAAAATATGGCATTCAGATCACCTTGAAAGCGATCTTGTTTGTTGAAACCAACAGGCGTTTTGTGTTCTATAACTGGGGCAATTAGAAGGGAGCAAAGTGGGCTTTGTACTTTTATTTGGGAATCTATTCCCTTGGAGAAATAGACCTTTAGGGCAGTATATATTTCTAAGATAATTCACCCAGAACCAAGTTTTGCACCTGTAGGCAAGCAGACCACTGAGAGAGAACAAGACTTTTACAATGTAGTTAAAAGAATGACAAAGATATCCTGCAGCTTGTTATTTAAAAGATTAAAGAGGAGGAAAAGGAGAAGGATGATAAACAAGGAAGAAAAAGGGCAATCCACTATTTCTAAACAATCATGTTGTAATATTGACTGTCTTACAGTTCTTTTATGGGAGGACCGTGCTTTCTCTTCTCAGGGCATCTTCAGTTTCTCACAGGACTGCACCTTGTGTTCTTCTGAGTAACCACACATGAAAATCTTCATTTTTTGAAAATTCTATTTCTTATGACATTTGATGACAGAGAAACAAAGGAGTGGGGTGCTATCAGTGGGATGTTTTGAAGCTAAGCTACCTGTGTTTTAGCCAATGAAATGGTTAGATTGCCTTTGCAGATTAAAACAGTCCTGGAAAAGTAGAAAATGAGGTTAACTGTCTAGTTTCAACTGAACACATTTGTGTATTTCATATTTGTGTATTTCAAAATGTTCTGACTAAAAAAAATAGGCAAGTGGCTTTAACTTAATTTAGTAATTACATATGGTATTTTCACATTAAAAGAAAAGACTAATTAATAACAACTGTCATTTAAAACCCAGCTACTTTACAGAGGTATGTTTCTCCATAGATTTCCATGGTTTTTACTACAACTAGATTAGGACACAACGTCAATACCTAAATACTTCATTACTTGATAGACTAAGCTTCATTTGAGCTGTTCCAGTCTATTATGCAAATTGTATAATATTAAAATTTATTGATACGTATTTAATTGGAAGATGACAGATCTCTTATTAGCTACTTAAACTGAGACCAACAGCTGAAAAATACCAGCATGAAAGCTATACAAGCAAAAATCTTGCAAATCAAAAGGATCATGCTTATTTGCAGAGATCTTACACTGAACAAAATCACTTCAACCCACAAATAACAATCATGTTAGTGAGTAATTAAAGCAAGGGACAAAGTCAGGTCTACAATATTCTATTCCCAATTCAGCTACTGACTCACAGTGTGATTTTTCTCATTTACCACCTATGAAATGGAAGATGTGATAATGATAATGACGGGGATAATAATGCCTACATAAAAGAAGTGCTAGGAGCCTTAACGTTTGAAAAGAGCTTTGAGATAGAGCTGTTATATAAACACAGATTATAATTAACAAGGGACTGCAAGCTTGCACGATTGGTACATTCTTTGGGCTTTCAGAAGCAAAGATAGATGAGCTCTGTATATCTGAGGTACCATGAGTCCTCTGTTGTAAGAGCTTAGTTGGGAAATTATGTTTCACAGCTGCCATGACTCTGTATTGGAACCAGGCTTTTAAGAGGATCTAACTATTTGCCAGTCATTAACACAAGAAACTTTAAAGGCAGTTCAGAATAATCTCATCACTGTGACTACTGGCTACAGCTTGTCTTATTGTATTCTCTTCTTAGTAGATATGTGTAACAGTGCATTTATATGAAAGACAAGCACATGAACAAGGAGAAGAGGTTCAGCGCCTTAGTGAATGCTGAGTGCCTGAGGCATAGGTGAGCTTGGAGATTTTCTTATACTATAAATCCATGCTGCCAAAGTGTCTGAAAATGGTCAAACACAACCCAAACAACCATTTTCCTGACCAGGCATCTGCTCTGTGCACAGTGATATCCTTCTGTTATTGAAAGACTTTGAAAATAATGGGTTACATTAGAACAGAAACATATGAATATTATGAATAAGACACTTTGGAAAGGTGAAGTCTCCCTTGCTGAAAGGCAAATCAAACAGTAGCTTTGGAAAGATAATATACTCAATAAAAGTTAGAATAATAATGAGAAAAAGATGTATAGATTATAGAACTTTGTAGAGCACAGCACAATATCACTCTGTAAACAAGTCAAAGGCATCTGCAAATGTACATTAGTCTCTTTTTCTTATATAATCATTTAGATGTTTTTAACAAACTAAATCAGCTAAAAGAAAGAACAGTCTGTAAGTAATCTTTGTGTGCAAACAAATGTTTAGTGCAGAGGAGCAGCAAAAATATCTTTTAATAGCTTGTTTTGTAGGAAAGAAATTGTACAGGACTAGATTTGTGTGAGGCTGGCAGACTACAGGAACATGAAGTGATACTAAATGGATATTTTAGGTAAACATTTTTCTGAAAGATATTCCAGTGCATAACATTACAAATCCATTTCTATTTGCCCCCCAAACATGGAAACGTCTCAGACCATCATGAAATGGAAAATTTTCTGAGTAAAGGCTATAAGAAAATGGTTTGATTCTTCTCAGCTAGTTATGTTTTATCATCATTATTTAGGTTATAACTTTAGAAGTCCCCATCAAGTCGATGTCATGATACTGAGACATTGAAGAGGGATCATACATTACAAGAGCACAATTTGATTAAAGAACTGTCCTGGGGTTCCAACAAGGTGAAGTGATTTAGCTAAGGCCATAGAAAGGATCAGTGGCAGAAGAAGAGCAGTCCCTGGATTGCAGGATTTGCAATGTACGGAGGGAGCACAAAGACAATGCTTCCAGCATAAATTGGTCGGCCACTGCAAACTGAGAAGAGCTTATAAAGTTGAAAATATCTTGCATCCACTCTAGCCACCCTGCCATGTTAGCTTTCATTGCCCCACTTACCTCTGTTTAGCCAGGCCTCTGGAGTGGCATCCTCCTAATTTCATATCTCTATTTTGCTACTTACCATTTCAGAGCTGGAGAACAGTTAGCTGGAATGACCACAGGGTCCCAGGAAGAGTTACTGGGAAGAAAGAACAGGATGGGCATGAAGCATGTCACTTACTGTTGCAAGATTTCTTACTGCTGAAAGAGTTCATTTTGTGACAGAGTCCAAAAAATGCTCACATTTCTGTGGAAGTAAAAAAACATAGAATGCTGCAGCTTTCCTCTTAAGAAAGAAAAAAAAAAAAGAATGAATGATCCTGTGTCACTGAGTAAGAAAGATTGGGAGGAAATGTATTTCATGAAGATTCTATTCTGTCACTTCCTTTTAGTCTTTCCTGAACATCTATCTGAAAGGCTCAGCACAGTTCTCTGCAATAGCCTAGATGCATGCATGAGGGTTGTTTTTCTGTTCTTAGTTGAGCAGAAAGTATGGTGCATCTCTGATTTGTTAGTCACATTACTGGGGAGCAGGATCTTGGGAGAGATTTCTGAGGACTGCAAGTGGGATAAACCCAGACAGAACTGACATAAAATGTGAAATGTAAAACACAAAACCTCTGTGGATGGAAAAGAGCCATTTGTGCTGTTTTACTAAACACAATGTTTGCCAGGATTTTTGCCCATGGAACACTCAGAACTGTGGAAACATGGGAGGACCCCAAATCCACAGTGATAGGAGCAACAATTCCCTTATTTGTACCTGCAATAAGGATTCACATCATTTGCCTCTCAGAACTCCTTTGCCACTTTTGTTTTTCTACATAAAAATAACTTTGATGGGCATTGCTTGCAAAAAGAAGGAAATTGTTTCTTTGCTTTCAGAGATGCTCTAAAACCACAAAGAAGAGCTGCAATGAAGGAAACTTCATTTAGAAACTGTGGTTAATCCGTATCCAATGGTTGTTTCATGCTGTATTGATCCTGGCACTGCTCTTCTCAGCTTAGAAAATGGTAAATTTCCTGTTTTTCAGCCTCATTTTGCCATGATGCTTCTGAGGAAAGCTGAGTAAGAGGCAGAGAAGTGTGAGTGTCAATGAGGAGTGTTCATTTGTGAGGGTGGCTGGGCAGCATCCCAATGAGCAACAATTTATGATATTTTATATTTTTTATTTTAAAATTTTTATAATATTTTTATAATATTTTAATAAAAATAGTCAATATTTTGTTTTAAAAGCCTTACAGAAGATTCACTGCCTCTTCTTGCTGGTGCTCTCCTTTTGCCTTCCCACAGCTCAGTCATTAATACTTGTCTTGCTTCAAGCTTGATTCACTTTCTTCACATTTGTTTTGCTTCAAGCTTCATTCACATTCTTCCTGGAGTCCTCAGCAGTCAGGTGGCCTGACTGCTTCCACCCTCTTTTTCAGTGTCACTGCTAAGTCTCCCCAGGAATTTCCAGGCCCTGTGTCTGATCCCAAGCCCCTGTAATGTGAATGGGAGAGCTTCGTAGGCTGGATGTGTCATGTGTCCACCACTGGATCTCACACACACTTCAGTGGAAATCTCTCCATTCTGGAAATTTTGTATCTGAAGCCTAGGGCACACTTCAGATTTCAGCTGTAGAGGAATAAGGTCTGTGGTTTCAAGACAGTGGAGTCAGGATTTGGGGAACACAGCTTGTGTAAATGGCATAGATGCACTTAAGAGAATTTCTACAGCTGAACACGCATACATGGTATTTTATATATGGTTTGGTGTAGGTGAAAAATGTCCTGAAGTTCAAGAAGAAGCACTGAAATCATTAGCTGCACAATTTCAGATTCCCTGGTGTCTGGCTGAAATACATTCTTAGCTTCTTGTTGGGTATCAATGCCAGCTGCTGGGGGGCTGCTGAGCCTCCAGTGCTGCTCTTGCACTTTTAATTACCATTGCCACCATGGAAAAACTATTTGGCATATTACTGCATAAGTGACTAAGGACTCCAAGAACATTCACACATTTATTCTTCAAATCTAGCAACATTCTTTACTGTGTGAAAACTAAGGTATTTCTCCTATTTTTATCCCTTTGCAAATGTATCCTGGGGATTTATCCTGGCCTGGACTTTCTTCCCTCAGTGACCCCCTCTGGCTTCTGAGTCATTGCCCTGCAACAACATCAAGATTTCAAATGAGCAAATGAGCACAGTTCACACCACCATATTCTGGTTTCTCTGTCTTTGGTCTGCACTGCCTGCTCATCCCTCATGTCCTACGCATAAGGCAGATTTCTCAGCATCTTCCACTTACTTCCTTTAGGATGGTATTTCTCAGGCTGTCAGTTCCATATCATCTCCAAATCTGCACATCTTGTTCTACATTTCCTTCTGTAAGATAACCACTACCTCCTATATATAGCAGAAACAGAACAGGCTCAACATATTGCCACTTGTCACTCTTATCCCACTGTCTCTCTCCACCCCTCTGTCCCATTTGCCATCTCTGGTTTCTGTTAGCAAACCAACTGAGCATTTCACCACGAGCGTTCCTTTGTTAACCTTACAGATTACTCTCTCAGTGGGCACTGAAAGCTGTCCAGAAGTCCTTGTGAAGGATGCCCACACATTCACCTGGTTTCATTCCCATTTTCTTCACTTGGGTGAGATGAGCCAACATGGCCAAGTTTGAACTTCTTTTTTTCTGCCTGTGCTAAGAGCCTCTAACTAAACTGTGCCTGTCCAAATGTTCGATATTTACCCCTCACGAGCTTTGCTGAGAGTTAGAACAAAAGCCAAAAAAAAAAAAGGTTCTATAGTTACAATTTCTTTTTTTTTTTGTTGTTTTTTTTTTTTAAATTTTAGAAGCCAAAGTAGATATCTGTTCTCTAAGTGCAATAGGCTCAATCTTCAGCTGGCATCAGACCAATAGAGCTGTACAGTTTTTAGCCCAGTAGAAGTTTTCTGTGTCTTTGGCTTCTAGTACACCTATCACTGCATAATCTGGGATCTGTGAGCAGTTCATGTCACTTTAACAGGTACCACTTGTTACTGAGCATACACATGCTCACTGCTGAGCTGAAATCCAACATGCACCAGCTTTGGCTCTGTGAAGGTGGTTTAAGTTAACACATTTTTTATCTTACTGCCAGGAAGGGGCTAAGAGCATGCACCCACACACTTATGAAGCCTCAGCATATGAATGGTAATTTATTAAGTGTCAGGACCCAATCACTTTCAGTTAGTGCCTATATTTTATAAGCAAACTATTCTGTCTCTTCTATTTCCATTGGGAAGTTTAAGGTCTGTACCAAAATGCCCTCTTGGAGTTTTTCTTGACTCTGTTTCTGATCCTTCAGTCTTCATAGACTTTTACTACTGCAGGCTTCTTGAAGCACACATAGCAGACAGCATAAATCTTCTGTTCTGCTTTGGTATAAATATACTCCTCTCATACTGCTTTCTCTGTAAAACCTTTTACCTTTGGGTACTGGAAGATACAAAGGAACACCTCTCTCTGAAGTGTCAATGTCTATGCTTGACTGTGTTGCCAAGGTGAGAGGAACAGGACAGGTTTGTTTCCTTTTCTGTCAGCAAATGTCAGCGATTCCACAGGTGATTTTCTAAAATGGAATTACAGAATGCATTCACTGTGTGTTGATAAACATATTTACTTAAATTACATGGGTTTTGCTTATTGTAGGTGAGCACTTGCTTTTCTCTCATCATTTTGAGTGAACACATTTTGGATGCCCAGAGATTGTACTGGAAACAGGATCTTCTTCATGATGGAAAGGGAAGTCAGACCACACCCCATGGAGAGTGAGGCAGGGGGATGCTTTTTTTGGCCTCCCCAAGTCTGACACTGCTGGAGACAAACTTGATTTTGTGCCTCTCAGTGTGAGACCTGTCCATGCAGAGCAGAGCCTGAGCACCACCTCCAGATAGAGCAGAGGGAGAAATGGTTGAACAAGCACCAGCTCTGCTCACATCTGCATTTCCAGCAAGCTTAAGCTGTGGACCATTTACTGTATACCCTGCTACAGGATTTTCACCTTCCTTCTTCTGGGAGTAATGTTAACTCACCTGGTAATACTCTTGTCAATGGTCTGGTAGTAATTTTACCAGAAACCTTTTATCCTTGTTCTAGTCATCAGCTAGAACAAAAAAATCTCTATTACATTTCAGAGGTTTGATAGGATTTACTAGGAAATACAATCATGTCAGGAGACCATGCTACCTGATTTTCCCTAAAGAACTTTTGGGATCTTCCCCTATATATGTACACATGTGATCTCAGTTATCTACATTTAAAGCAACTTTCGGAGGCTCTGTATTTACTCACAGTCCTCTAGCTGTTTGCTCAGTTGTGTGAATCAGTGTTCATATTTGTGGAGCCTGAAATATTTTTACCACTTTTGTTGTCAATTCTGAATATAATTTGGAAGTTATTTCCAAATGTTTGATTTATAAGCTGCTGTTATACACATACCTTAAAACATATCCTGTTTTATGCACTGTTGATTATAACCTCTTTGGAAGCTGAAACTTCAATGTATTTGCTGACCAAAATGCATTTCTTTCTGATGGTAAAATACATATTGTTTAATTATGCCAGGATTACTGGCATCTGTTGGGCTCTAAGCAATTTAGCAAGATCAAAGGAAGAATCAGATTCTTATTTGCACAACAGGTGCAGCCAGGGCTCTTACAGTTAATACTAACAACATTAGCAGGGGGTATCTTAAATGTCATGTCTTAAAACAATCTAGCTTTCAGAGATTAGAATGATATCAAAAGTGTGAGCCATATAATCTGCCCAGTGATAGTGCTGATATCTAAATCACATCTTTCCAGCTTTTGTTAGGATCCTGCTGCCTCTCTGGAGAAAGCAATACATGCAAAAACACAGAAGCAGTGCGAGCAACTTCTGCTCTTGTTGCGTTTGGCCCTCTACTCTGCAGTACAATCCACTTAGCTGGATGTCTGCTAAGTGGACAAATGAGGGCCAGAAAAAACTTCCAGGCAGACTTTGAGACTGAGGTAGGCTCTGTGTATGACTCTGTATTTCTCCTGTAAGATTATTTTGCAAGGATGTCTGTGGTTAATATGCCCTGTGGTAGCAAAGAGAGTTTATTTCTGATTTGGGAGGAGCCCTTTGAACTGTCAAATGATAATATAAAGGAAATGTTATAGCCAGTTAGTTAACTTCTCCAGCCTTTGCTTCAGTGCAGGGGGGAACGTATCTGTATTTGATCAGCCAAAAATTACACACCCTGAACTCAGATTCTGCTTTGATCTTCCTTTGATCATACACCTCCCAGGAAAAAGGAACTTGCTTGATTTTAGGGTTTGACTGCAGACCAAGGAAGCAGGTGCAATGAACAGGAGGCAGACAACATATTTTATTGATTCTGATTAGTAAGCAGTTCAGTTAAATATAAATATGTATGTATAAATGTATATATATATACATACATATAGGCTTAAGTAGAAATAGATATAATTTGAAAGACTGTGGATGTGGAAAAAGGAATAATTTTCTATTATTTTTGAAATCCAATGTTCTGCTCTGCTTTGGTTTACAGTCAGTGGTGTATTTAGAGAACATTGTTGCAGTGGGTTCTTTCCTTGGTTGTACACCTCATCTTTCCTGCAGGAGGGTACAGCTGAGCAAGATGTACATTCACTTGTGGATGATCAAACTTTACGACGTGAAGTAAAGCCCTCCCCTTCTCCATCCTAGATGAAGCTGCTGTGAAATGTGGCTTCTCAGCCCGGAGTTGTCAGTGAGCTCAGTAATGGCTAACTGCATTTTTTGCTGTTATAGTTCTTATTTTGTGGAACACTAGAAAGAAAAAAAGAATTTAGGAATACAACAGTGTTTTCCTGGTTGGGTGGTGAGGTAAATGAGAAGCTCTGCTTCAGAGATCATCTGCCATGTCTAGAACCCAAACCAAAACACAACATATTCACAGGCACAGAATGCCAGGAAAACTCTTCTCCTTTCCCAGCTGCAGCTTGCACAGCTGTGGACACCAGTGCAAAACTCTGCTCAGCGCTATGGAGCAAGAACAGCAACAAAATAGATGTTTAAGTTACTTATACTGCAAGTCAGTAAGTTAGGTAAAAACCTAGTTTTTCAAAGTAAACCTTGATATTTTGGGTGAGTACACAGATGAGTCCATAGCATCTCACACTAGGATTCTAGGACATGTAGCTCTGCATGAACTTGCTCTCCAGGCCTTTTAATATTTATTTCTCTTAGGAGAGGAGAAAGGTGTACCTCTTCATGCACTGAAGTTCAAAGAAGTTGAGGGAGTCAACTGTGCCCCTTAGATAACTTCAGCTCCCTACCTCAAGGCAACCCAACTTTATTTTCTTAAATATCTGGGTAATATCTTACACCATATTACCCACCATATGGGTAATATATTACACCAAAACCAAATGAGGTTGTGTTTTCCTGATGTTTGGTAGTGGCCAAATGCACAGGTCAGCAGAGGAACTGAATGTTCAGTAGTTTTGCCCTTACAGAAATAAAACTCAAAGTACTTTCAGAAGCACTGATTAATGCACCTTTCTAACTTGGGCACAGCTGCAGAATAAGCCAGGAAGAAGTTATGGGGCAATATTAGCAGTGTTTAAACCAAGAATACCCTGATCCTCTTCTGATACAGGCACATAGGCATAAGGTAGTCACACTGGTAGCATATCCTTTGGGGACCCTTAATACTTCCTGACAAAAGTCCATTGGCCATGAGAAACTGAAACAAAAAACCCTAAGAAAAACATATAATACAACTTGTTCTTCCTGGATTCTCTTAAAGTTACTATAGCATTCATTATAAATTATCCTCCAAAATCTTGAGACTTAGAAGCAGCAGTCCATGATGGCCACATTCCACCACATCTCCTGCACCATCAAGTGGCTGGAATCACACACCACAGGTGTGTGGAGGTGCTAAGAGGAGAAGGAGACAGCTATGCCTTTATCTCCTGCCAATGCTGAACAGAAAAGCAAATGTGGCACTGTCTCAGCATTCATAAAGGAATGAGGAAAGTTCTTACTAATTACAATGATATACGTTTAGCTTCTAGCCCTGGAAAAAGACAAAAACAATAGAAAAAGTCTTCTTAAGAAATAGTCATTTCATTTGCATAGAATAATGCAATGATGAGCAATAAGAGGCAGGATTTATAAAGAATAGATCTTGTCTGACAAAGATAATACTTTTTAATGGAATTACCAAATCAATGGATGAGTGGAACAGAATAAATGTAACACTCTTGGATTTAAGCCATTTTTTTAAACAATTGGTCTGATCATCCTCTGCCTAAAAGCCAGGAAGCTACACTGACATAAAACTAGAGAGTATGAGAATGGAAGATTGCCTCCAATGTTTCCCAAAAACATCCTTCAAAAGCTTGACTGAACTTGCTTTGCAAAACAAAAGTCTCATTTGGTCTGAAGTCTGTAATGAAGGACCCAAACAAGGCTAACGAAAAAAAGAACATCAGTTTCTAGAGAGGACAGGTGAATATTTACAGATCAGTCTTTGGTCTTGCCTGATTTAATGCTTCCAATAATCACAGAATTACGGGATAATCTGAGTTGGAATGAGCTAGAAAGAGGCATAAACAATATATTAATAAAATTCATAGGTGTAACGCTAAATTGAGAAGAGACAAGGAAAACAGAGAGGCAAACATCATGGTACAGAGGGATTAATTAGTAACACAGGCCAAAAGTCATAGAACAAGAATCACCTTGGGAAAATACCATAAAGCACAAGCACTAGAGAAAGGAAGATTAACTTGGAAGATGATTTCTATTAGAGGAAGGTTCTTTGATGACAGAAAAGTCATAAGGACTAAGAGGACAAAACCCAGCAAGTTACTTTCAAGTGTCAAAGGATTATGGCAGTAGAGAAGGTCAATGTAGCTTGTGCTTGTGTATGCAAAATGCAGCAGCCAAGAGAAGCAAGAATCATTCTCTGCAAGACTGAGATGAAATGTGTGGGGAATATTGCTTCATTTCTAGTGAGATTTTCACAGGCTACAGGGCTGTTTAGAGAACCACAGCACAGATAATAGCACTGAGAGGAGCTGGTGTCCAAGGAGTGATTAAATTAGAAATGCATAGATTGATTGATATTAACATTGAAAAGGTGCAACTAGCAAGCAAGAAATTAATAGAAATAGAGGCAGCCACAGGAACAAAAAGTCAGCAAGAATAGGTTTGCAAGAGAGACCTATTTTAGGTCTTTTATCTCTGGACTGATCTCATGATAGGTGTAATAGACATTACAGCTACACAGCCTGGGCTTGGCTAGAGATTCCTGCCAGACTTGCTGTGCTGAGCCTTCTTACTTCCCCTACTCTTTTGGTTGTACCTTGGACTCAGTTCTCAGTGGCCTTGCTCTTGCTCTGATTGCCATGGCTTTGTTCCAAATGAAGTCTCTCTTGGCAATGAGCCAGATGTGCATATTCTTTGTTTGAGATACTATCCTATAATATGGAGGTCAGACCTCGTTCCCATCAGGGTGTATTTCCACAGTTCCCTCCTAGCAACATAGTACTTAGAATGGTTTCTGCATTTGGCATTATTTTGAGATCTCAAGAGATGTGTCTGGATATTTTGCATGCAGTCCTAATTGATATTCTCTCCAAGCCTATTTCCATCATGAATGAAGATGCAGAATTTGCAGGTAAAATTGTGTTCCTAACAAAATAAAGTATGGGAGTCTGGTAAAAAGAAAAGGTTGAAACCTCTGAATGATTATTAAAATCTGCCAGAGAATATGCTGGGGTAAAAAAGAAATTGTCCATAAAGAAGCAGCCTATGGAGTGTTTGGCACAAGTCAGCAAACATAAAGGCTGACACACCAGAGAAGATGATCAAAGCATCTAGATGGAGCCAAGGTTAAAGCAGACATAGAGAATTTTCTAAAGGGTTAAGTCTATCATTGGTAGGTCATGTGAAGAAAGATGAAGAAAATGCTTTCTGTTCATCCTAAAATACCCAAACATTGTCTTATCTACTCCCTCTGTCTCAAGACACAGCCTTTATGGTCACAGTACAAATGAAAGGTCAAAGACTTCTGTTGCAAAAAAAACCCAAGAAGCTTCTCTCAAAGATTTTTTCACTGGAAATAACTCCCTACAACCACAATCCTCCTTTCATAGAATGGATTTTAATATGTATCTTTTTTCTTTTGTTCCTCCCAATTACTTCAGTTTTATTGTGGTTTTGCCTTTGTTTTCATTTTCATCCTCTTTCCCTTCTACTGCATTATGAATTCTCATTTTACTTGCTGAAAGTTAGAGCTACTGTACATATATTTAGAATACATGGGGGTGTATGTGGCTACAGGTATTAATAGATACATAAGCATCACATAGCTCTCATTACTGTTACAATATTATCAATTTTATTCACCATATGTCATGCTATACAGTTCTCACCTTCGCTAACTTTATATGGCTGTTTGCACATGGTCCATTACAAACACATACAAATATCTAGTATTTCAGTATTCAGAATACTTTTTGATTATGTTTCTTGGCTCAAATGTGATACAAAGAACATGGTAATAAAAGAGTATCAAACTAATGTGAGTGAAGTATGCCCAGAAGAGGGATTTTTATGATAACTAAAGCAGCATCAGCATAAAGCTGTTTTATCTCATTTAAACAATGGGCAAAGGCATCAGCATAGACAATCAGAAAACAGGTTACATCCTGCTCATCCGAGGGAATTCATGTTAATTTTCATTCCACAGCATTTGTCCTCATTTTTACATCATAAGGCCAAGGAAAAAACCAGTCCAATGCCATCCAGTACTGTATAAATCATAGCATCTGAATATTTTTTTCTGTATGAATGACTGATGTACCTAAAACTAGCACATCTTTTTGTATTTTAAAACCTCATTTTACATGAAGACATTGGCCAGAACACAGCACACTGCCATAATAGGCAGGAACTGATGTTTTAAGAATTCAGCTCTGCAGGTAACAAGAAGTTAAAAAGCAGGAATAAATTCCCTTTTGATACAATTCAAAATCTCACAGCCAGACACTGTGTTTCATTTTGATCTCTATGCACCGCACTTTCAGCTCCATTTTCTAAGGCATTACAATCATTCAGCCATTAATATTTCTCATCCCTTTCCGAACCTCACACCAGATAGGATCAGCCCCTGGGGAGCATCTCCAGAAAAGGAGATATTGTGGCAGCACAGAGCAAAGAGGTTTCCCCGTAGCACCATGCATGGTCCTAAAAGGAGGGAGGGAGCAGCAGTTTTTAACCCACATCTTCCAGCAGCTGCATGCACGTACCTTGCTTGGCAGGACACAATCACAGCCGTGTATCACCCCCATCAGGATCCAGGCTGCATATCTCTGATTGTCATGGAGACTGTTTCAAAGTCTTGCCGTGCTTCAGCAGCAGCAGCAGCAGAGGACAATAGCACTTGGTCTTAAATGGCTGAAAAGAAAGCAACAAAGCTCAGTGTGAAAGGGAAGGAGCTGTGGCTGAAAGGGATATGAGTACAGCAAGACACTCTTCCAGCTGCTGCAGAGGGCTAGAGGTGGAGGTTAGAGCAACCTTCCAGAGGTGTGTAATTGTGCCTTCAAGATAAGCACAGGAAGAGCCTTCTCAAGGATAGCACACTTCTCCTCTGTCTTTGTCCCCCTCAAGCTGAGTTGTTGGGGTGTTTTAGATTAAAATGTGTTAATTAGGAGACTATTTAGTTTATGAGGTCTTCTGCTTTTTCATTCCCGTGGACACTGTAAACATACTGAGATTTGGAGTAAGTGATATACAGTATCTAGGAACAAGAGACAGGCAGAGACACAGGCAAGTGCAAGGCATTAATAGAGTTGATAGTTTGCAAGACCTGAGGCAAAGAAGTGATTTTCAGAAGAGTGAGGAGACAGTTTTGTGTCAAATAGCAAATTTGCTAAGAATTGCAATTTATGACCATGCATGAGCTCTTTTCAAGTCAGGTCAGTTCTCAGAGAAAACCAGGAGTAAAAGGTACAACTGAGCAACATAAAATGCAAGCAAACATAAAATGCAAAGTTCAAATGCAAAACCAACTGGGTTTAATCACATCTCAGAAAAAGAATCATCAGACCAAACTGTCACTCTAAGTACACTTAATAAAATAGAAGTATAAACCTCTGAAAGATTGGTTGGTGACCTACCTGTCAAGACCTATGTTCATATTACCAAAAGGAAAAAATCACAGAATTTCTCCAAGGACTGAGCAAAAGCATTGTGGATGGTTCCAAAGTTTTGATCTGAGTCAGTGCTTTGAAAATGGGAAAGACACCATGACTAGCAAAAGGGGAGTAAAAGGTTACACTGAAATCAGAGAAATAGTAGAGCTAAAGATACTTCCACAAGCTTCTTCCCCTGCATTTGCAGCAAACGTGATGTAAGAAGCAGATCTGCTGTGGAACAAACCAATACACTGGAAAATCATGCTCAAAATAAAAATGAAACATTTTCTTTTGGAAAATGAAAAAGGTGAGTTTGATCAGCACATATGCAATCTCATGGTAACAAGCAAAGCAGGCTTCAAATCTCCTGGGAATATCCTAGGCAAAATTCTGCACCATGGAAAGTTTCCTGCTTGTTCTTACACGAGTACAATTCTTTGGGGTGAGAAAATTCTTGTAACTGATCGTTTCTCAAGGAAGACATGGAGAAACAAGAGCATGAGACAGAACAATTGCTAATGTGTGCCAAAAGATAAAACCTGCAGAAATGATGAGAGTGACAACAGAGTGACATTTCTAAGAAAAATGTTAATATCAAGGCACCCTGTGCAAACCCAACAGCTTCCTGGTGCTGTCTGAGACTTTGAAAAGCAGTTGACTGGGGGCAAAACAAAAGGAAAAAGTTGGAGAAAATTAGTTTAGGTGCTCCTTAGGAGTCTAGGAACCACATGGGTTTAGGAGCTGTGTGGGCCTCTCAGTGTGGGGTGCTGGAACAGCCTGCAAAGCAATCCCTCTGCTCCCAGTGGCCGTCAGAAGCAGCAGGACACCACCCACACCAGCACAAGCTGGTGGTGACGCTGTGCTGTGCCTGTGCTGATGTGGAATGCTTAATTCAGCTGAGAGAGAGAATTCCACCTAATGAACATACAGCTCATGATTAAGGTCCACTTCCTTGAGCAGGAACACTCCAGCTGGTGTCTGCAGACTTCTTCTGGTTCCAGGACTACTGTGTTTTATTTTCACACAGAGGAAGAGTGTGAAAAAGTAGGTAAGAAACAGTTTTGGGGTGCTGAATTTTGCACTCTGCATTTTCCTTTCTCTGTGCTAGGTCAAGCAGCATGAAAGCAGGTTGTCATGTTTGAAAACTCAAAAACTCTCTTATTTACCACTCTGCTGTTCAGGTTTCCATCCCTGGGAGCAATGCCTGAGAGAAGATACTGCCAATCGCAGAGTGTGGTGGGGCAGAAAAAAGCACTGTGTGAGAGGGTCAGATTTTCCATGTGAGACATTTCATTTTATTCTGAGACAGACTTCACTTTGTGGGCCTCTTCCTAAGAGATCATTTTATACATATAACAGAACCCAAATTCCTCCAGTTTCTCTTGTATATATGAGGTGCCCTGTAAAATAAATATCAGTTACACAGCAAACTGCCTTTACTACACTCTGCACAATTTTTTTTTTTTAATCCAGTCAATTACCTGGGTTCATGTAGAGAAAATCAGCAATAGCATAATTTCCTCTGTCTCTCGTGGACAGAATTATACATGTCATTATACATGTCAGAATTATACATGTCGTTTGCATGTCACACACCTGTGGGATGCCCAGGAAGGCTGTGAAGCTTTCAATGCCTGTGTGTCCCCAAGCTTTTGGACCCAAGAACAGAGCTGCAGCCATTTTGTTCAGAAATAACACATCTCCCACATGGTTACAGCCTTTATTAACATGTAATAAATAATGTCTCAAGAAAAAAAATTATTCTCTTTATTCATAAAGCGTAACTGTTCAGACTGTGATTATGCTAATAAACATTTTGGCACCTCTTCTGTGGGGAAAGGGTAAGAGCATTGGGATTGTTCAGTCTGGAGAAGAGAAGGATTTAGGGTGATTTGATTTGGCCTTCCAGTGCCTGAAGAGAGCCTTCAAAAAAGATGGAGAGAGACCATTTCCAAGTGCATGTAGTGACAGGGAAAGGAGGGTAGGTTTAGATTAGAAATTAGGAAGAAATTCTTTACTGTGAGGGTAGTGAGGCACTGGAACAGGTTGTCCAGAGAAGCTGTGGATGCCCCATCCCTGGAAGCGTTAAAGGCCAGGTTGGATGGTGATGCAATGTCTGGTCTAGTGGAAGGTGTTGCTGTCCATGGCAGTGGGGGTGGAGCTAGGTGATCTTTAAGGTCCCTTCCAATGCAAGCTGTGCTATGATTCTAGGAAATAAAAACTCTGAAGGACAGCACAAGAAGGCTACTAGACGTCAAACAAATCCACGTGGAGCAGATGTCATCAGCAAGATACTGAAAAAGACAATATAAGCTGATCAAAATGAGATTTGCAGATGAGCAGTGTGATAATGTGATCAGATGCACAAAATACTGAGGATTTTATGGGTTTTGCATTGAATTTTCCTGAGAAAATCAGTCAGCAAGAAAAATCAGGTTTCTTATGCATTAAAACCTGTAATTTTGCAGTTACCGCAAAGCTCAAACCCTGCTTAACTCTGAGATTTCCTCAGACAAGGGTAATATATGTCACTCACTCAAATTTCTAAGAAGAAAAATCTTAGCTTTATCCCCAAGGTGAGCAGTTTTAGGCAAGTCCTCTCCAGGAGCTGACACACACTGGAGGTGCCTCTGCAGCCTGAGCCAGGTTTGGATGAGCAGGTTTGGCAGAAGCAGATCTTCCTCTCCATAGTTTGCACAGCAATTTCTTGAAAGCAAAACTGAAAAACAGCTTTGCAAATTAACTTTTTAAAAGCCATGACGACTATTATTATTATTATTATTGTTAATATTATTATTATTATTTAGTTCTTGGCAGATTTCATCCCTGTAGCCCTGATAATATTTTTTAAACCCAGAGCTTTTTGCAATTTCACTGCACACACCAACCCTTAACTTCTTCCCCCAAATACACAGATTTATGATGAAACACAGCAGCTGTTAAAATGCTATGCATAATTAGCAATTCTGGAAGCTTGTTTCCCACCATATTTCAAATCAATTGAGATACAGGACAGGGCAGATTTCTAGGTTGTTAATAGTCTAGCTGCAGCACAAGTGGAAAAAATGTGATTGCTTCAGGTAGACTTTTCTTAAAATTTGGTTTTACAGTTCTGATCATCGGTGAAAATAAGATGTATGCTCTATGGTGTATGTAACCTAATGCCAATAAATAAACCAGTGGAGCATGTTTTTGTTACAAACTTCTTTCAACTCAATCAGCTCTGGCTTGAAAATTACACAAAAAGTGAACTGAATGACGGAAAGACAACAAAAGGATTAGAGTTAAGGAAAGGTTTTAGGACTTCTTAATTTCTGTTGAGGAGAGATTAATAGTATCAGGACCTTCTGGGCAGTGCTTTTCCTACAGGTGACACTTGGAAAGAGGCACTGCTGGTAGGCAGCCCTCAGGCCACTTAGGATTTATTGCGTAGGTCAAACCAAACTGTAAACACCAGGAGACTAACAGGGAGACAGCTTAGGTCTGTGCAGCACTGGTGTCTTGGTTTTGATTAGATTAATTCCTCAGGATCTGGGCTCCTGTTTTGAACCAAATTTTTCCTTAAGGTGGAAATCTGAAGAAAAAAATTTGAACACAGGGAAAAGGCAGGTGTCCCAAAGCAAAAGGGGTGGTCAGGTGTGAGCAGTGCACAGATACAGAGGCTGCAGCCTCCCTGTATACTCATTCTATATCATCAGGCAAGGGACTATGTCATGGCCCAGAGCTGGAGCACTGCTGACAACCAGGAGGATCCTTCTCCCCACCACACAGCTGGCAGAGAACCCCATCACACCTCCCAGGGGACACAGCAAGCTGAGCCATGGCCTGGGCTAGGGAAGTCTAATGTGCACACCTTGATGGAGGGGTAAACATTTTAAAGCAAGGAAACAAAATCCCTTGGTATGGTAGACATCCACCCAAAGCATGAAGCACTTTTTGTAATAAATATTTTCATGATATTTCAATTCCTGCTGGAACAAGAAGGAACTGGCCTGGTGTGAGGATGCTCAGACACGGGTGATGACTAGCAGAGGTGTCTGGGATTTCTGCTAGCCAGGCAAAATCCCTGGAATCTCCATCATCACCAGCACTTGAAGATAGCCACTGGGGCACTACACTGCCACAGGGCCATGCTGTTTAGGAGCATCTCTCACATTTTCACATTTGCATTTAATCCCACTGCACAGAGGATTGATAGAGATGTGAAACATCTGTACAGCTTCCCGGCCCAAATACATCACCACTCCACTGAGCAGCAGGGCTGGGCACTGCCCAGGGAAGGGACAAAATTCAGACAAATCTCAATGCAAAGCTCTGATGAAACAGCCAAACCTTGTACTTGAAATCCTGCAAATTAAAAGTTCAATCTTATCTCTAAGTTTTTTCCTCCCTTTGCCTCTCTGGAAAAGCTCTCAGTCCATTGACAACTGTCACAATTTACTTTAGTAATTGCATTGATGGTAATTTCCAGCATTTGCAGCTTCTTGTGGCCACTGTTTGCTGCTGGCTTCACAGATGATTTTTTTTTTTCCTCCCATTCATCTTTTTCCCTAGTTCCACTTCATAGTCACAGTCTGGCAGGATTTGTCTTTTCTCTGACTCTGCCTTCGCTCCCATCTTGTTCATTATTATTTCACACCATCACAAATTCTGCATTTGCATCTTGCAGGCAATGAGATTTTTATGGATAACTGGCTTTGCTGCTCCATGGGCAGAACTTCATTTAACTGCTCTTTTCTTTCTCTGTTCTGCCATGCAGATGGCATGGTTTTTAAGACTGTCCTTCTAGACTTTATGACTGTGAATAAGAAAATTCTAGTTTGAGTATAAGATTACCATGGTGACGGCTTATTTACCTACCCATTTGGATTCAGGTTATCCTGGCAATTTTTGGCACGAGTTAGTCAATCTATGCTGATGTTAATTGCTGTTTTGTTGGGATATGTATGGAAGTACAGTATCTGTGGGGAAATAGGGAAAATAATGTTCTTTTTGTAGCAGCAAAAAATGCAGTCTGAGATCTAGTTTTTAACAAACATATTGCAGGGTAATCAAGCCATGGAAGCAGAATTTCTGAGCTGAGTTGTTGGCTGTGACACAAATTGTATGGACAAGATTTTTGTCTATTTATATCTTAAATATTCCACTTCAAATAGAGATGGTGCTGGCAGGATTATGATCTAGATTGTTAGTATTATCACACTGAAAACACCAGCATTATCACACATCATATCACCTGATCTTTTTTTTACTGTGCCTTTTTTACACTCTGACAGCAGCAAACCAAACATTTTAACATCCTCCTATTCAGTCAGTTGGGTTCATTTTACAAGATTGGTTGATACACTTTACAACTTCACACCAAAGATATGTAGCAGCTCTCGCTACATGATGCCCAGTCTGAGGTCAGAAATAAGTTGTCAGCTCCTTATTGCATCCCTTCTGTGGGTGCATGTAAATGCCCAGCTGATCCTCTGCTGTCTTACCCCTTATCTCATCCCCTCTGTCCCATTCCCTCTTGGTCACACCCATCTCTGGGAAGTTCCTGCTATGACGTGACCACCCAGAAGCTCTGCTGTCACGCTGGGGTACATGTGACAATTCTTGGTCACAAAGCAAGCGTGAAGGATGCAAGGCCTTTAACCTGAGCCCCTGTGACACAGCAGGCCCAGGAGTGCCAGTGTGCCTCTTTGGCTGTCTGGGGTCTCACTGCATCCAGTACAATGCTGAGCACCACCTCCTTTGGTTCTCACTGTCAATGTTTTCTCGGTCAGGACATTGAAGCTCGAGGTCTGTGCTCAGATCTGTCTGGACATGAAAGCAATGCTCCAAGGAGTGAGAGTACCACACTGTCCATCAGATTTAATGTCTCCATGGAGATGACTTACATTTGCAGCTCCTCACGTTATCTGAAACTGGTCTCAGGTGCCTATTTCCCTCTGGCTTGTGCACCTTTTCCTCCATCCACTACTGATAAAGCCAGCAAGTTGTGCCTCCTTATGCTGTGCCAGATGCAGCCACAGTTTACAAGCCTGCCCTTACAGCAGAACAAAAAGACTCTGGGGAATATTTTGAATTAGACAAGAATATGCCTTTCCCTGGATGCTATGATCACCCTGTAGATATTTATCTGTTCCAACTGCCTTTGTGCATTTTGCCCTTTGGCTTAGGATGGTGGGAAAAAAAAATCCTCTGGGGTGAAATGAAAATAAATTGAAATAGTTCACAGATTTTTTTTTTAATGGAATCTTAACAAGATCTTGCTTTACAAAATTTCTAAAGAGTCTTTCCATTATTTGATAATTGCAATTATAGTATGGGGATTGATTAGTTGTAGAAAAATAATTATACACCCAATTAAAGCAAATTGAAATAGACTCAAAATGTTGGCACCCATTCCTGCTGTCTCCAACAGTAAGAATTAATTTGACCAGGTTGGTTACATCACAAAAATGCTTGACTTCAGACTTAAAAACCATGTAATTCATTTTTTGGCATTGCAACAATGAATTTTCTTGAAAGACTTAATTGTGGGGCAGTGCTGACTGGGCAAAAGGCAACATATGAGATTTGATTGCAGAAATCAATAGTTTAAAATAAAACAGAAATAGATAAATCCTCAGAAAGATCACTTGGCCAATTTGCACAGCTCTACAAAGATCTGCTGCTTAAATCTAGCAAGGAAGGCTGGACCTCAGGATGAAGCAGACTTCTCTTCAGACCCCTAGAACAGGAAATCTTTATTAAAGGCATTGCCTCCCTAACACAGCAGTAGTTTTATGCAGGTGTGGCTCAGGCCTAGCACAAGAGATCTTCAATGCATTGAAATCTGAACAGGAAATCTGTGGAGTGATCAAAGTGTGTGGGCACTAAACAGAAAGATGCCAAAGAAATGTCAGTCAGACCACACACGGGCCCCAGTTCCAGCTGCAAACACATCCAGACTGCAGGAGTCCAGTGCCTTAAACAGCAGCTCCTCTGACGGTGTCCAGAACCTTCTATCAGTTATGTGCCAGATCAAAGGACAGGAAAAGCACAAAGGTAAAATCCTTAACCCTCTTCCTTCTGGTTCTTACCTTCAGCCATCATGAAGTACGATTCAATCTCATTATTCCTTATTACAGATCACACAGGTGCTGGGGGACAGAGCACCCTGGGGACAGCTTACCCAGCCTGTTGACTCCCAGAAGCCACGCAGTGACAGGTGGCTCTGAGCTGCGTGAGTCAAGTGACAAAGCCCCATTTTAGAGCTGGTATCTTTCAAAAGAAATCAGCATAAACGCCACCACTGCAGTGCAATCCAAAACAAGTTACACTCTGACTGCAAGGCAGAAACAGCTTAAAATAAAGCAGTGAAGTAATATGCAGAGCTTGCCTGATGGAAACACCAGCAGCGGGCTTCACGTGGAGAACCTAAACCCCTTCTCTCCTGAACAGAACCATGTGGCAGCAGCAGCAGCAGCTTTTTTCCCTTCCACCATGCCATTTGCCACCAAACACCACTGTTTGCTCACACTCTTATCTTAATAAAGAAATGAAGAATGAGATCCCAGCTGCTACTTTTCCTTTCACACCTCCAACCTTCCTTCCAAGTAACTATATACACACTTGAATCAAGGCTCCCTTTCTGTTAAACACATTGGCAGAACTTGAAATACTCTCTTAGAAATATCCCTCTGTCTTACATTCTTCTCCTTCCATTATCAGATACAGAGTTGTGCAATAGTTCTGCTGCATGTTTCAGTCCAATAAATTTTAAAGGACTATGAGAGTGATGGGTGATTTGGCCCCAGTGACCTAGCTAAACTACAGATGCAAAAAGAACAGCAGTGACCAAAGCACCAACAAAACGAGTGTATAATCACTACTTTCTACATCAAAACCAAATTTCAGCTCTGGTTTATCAGCAATTAAAATAAATGATTAGAGGAATTAAAGAAGTATTCAAAAAGCTCCAGTGTGTTGGCAGACTTTGATCGAATTATTTTATTAGTTCATCACAAGCACAGCAAATAACACCTGCAAATTAGAGCTACTCTGGATTGCTAGGTGCCAGCAGAAAAAAAAATTGCTGAGATACATTAACTTATTAAAGTATGCTATTAAATGTCAAGGACAATATCATAAAAATATTTAATTTATTGAATAACTGTATTTGCTGAAGGGCACCAACATGATAACATTAGCGTTTTACACAAAATTCATCCTGCAATATAGCAGCTTTACCTCTAAAGCCTATTATAGCTCTATTCCCTAGGGCAGGGGCTGGAGAACTGCCATTTAATTGCCAGTGTTATAAATTAAAGGAGTGCTTGAGTCAGATGTCATCCAGAGCTTACAGACTGAGCAGAGTGGGTAGGAGATGCTGACAGGAAGCTTCCCAGTGGCTCTCCCAGCACTCTGAATGTAATTAATTCTGCTGATCTTTTATGTGTATCTGCATTGTATTTAAATTAAATACAGCTGTGTGCACTGAGCTGGGCAAAGCCTGGATAGCTAGCAAACTAAAAGCATGAAAGAAAAAACAGTGATTCTGGGTTTTTTGGCTATTGTTTAGCACATTACAGAGGGAAATGTAAGTCTAACAGCTTACAGAGTGCTACAATTCCCCCAGGTGTTAAGAATTATGTTACAACCCAAAGCAGGGAATCATTTCTAGGAAATACGTCGAGACAGGATTGCCCAGCATATGGAAGTTAAAATCCTAATTGGCAGAGGTAAAATAGATCAAATTCCCTGCTAATGACAGAAATCATCCTGGAATGTCAGCTCTGTGTCTTTTATCTACAGACAGGGAATAGTGACAAGCTGAAGGCATTGGTTAGAGCCCATCAAATTCACCCACAGGAATCGGTTTATTCATATTCAGCTGCCTGCTCCTCTGATTTAAGCTGTTTGCTTGCATTTTTCACCATGTTCTATCAAAAAATAAAGGAAGAAAAGAGCACAGTATAGTCACTGTGGAGTGACATTCGAGCCCCAGTTTTGTATTTACAGGTTACACTCAGAGGGGCAGTGTTAATAAACACAACATTCCCACTGTAGATGTCACCTCACCTTTCCCTTTTTACTTACAATCTTGCCATAACATGAGCTTTTTCCCTTCTTTTTCCTAAAAGAAATAATGTTTTAATCTAACAAAGTACTCAAATGGCAAGGTTAGGGATGGAAATCAAGGTTTGTCAGTGGTTGGTGTTGATCCTTGAATGAGGCATCTTATTACAAGGCCATTTGTTTCATTATGAAATCAGGTGATACAACAGCACCTAAGTCTGAAACCAAGGACGTCTACCATTCATTTACTTCCATTTTTTTCCACACACTTCCACGTGTGTTGGGTGCTGGTGGCCCAGCTCACCAGAGGAGCTCTGTTCCAGCAAGGCTGAAGGCTCCCTCAGAGCCACTTATTTTATGCTGAGAGTGTATCACCAGTGAGAGCAATTTGTCATTTCCTGCCCAAAGTGATAATCACTATTTTATTTCTGAGAGTCAAATACAAGATTTAAGAGCTTTCTTTCATTCAAGTTCACCTAAAACACTTGCAGAAAACTGCCAAAATCAACATTTTTTAAAAAAAATCTGAATCATTCTGATGAGCAGTGACAAGTTAGATGGAAACATCTTAAATTCAGTATGGCCAGGGGAAAGCTGCCTCCACTTTCTACTAGGTTTGTGGGAAGTGGATGCAAAACGAAAACTGAACATGCACAGATTGACATGGACACAAACATAAAAACCTGTAATATATTTTAATTAATCTGCTTTAAAAATAAAACAAACCCTCAATAATTAATCAAACTCACATAAGTGCTAAGGACTTTGTCACTGCCACGTTCCTGTTTGGCACATCTAAGTGGGAGGTATCTGCAGTCAGGAGTGACAAACACAGCCTTTGAGCTCTCAAGTGCCAGCTGAGGAGGTGGAGGAGATTCCAAGGGATTACCACGAGGCAGGACCTGACATTCTGGATGGATAAATCCACCAAAGGGGAACATTGCAGAGCACAAGTCATGGCATTTCTCTTCAGAGATGAGACTCCACCTTTGCACCCTGAGTGATGTATGGGAGATCAGGTATCACAACCTACAGACCTGAACTAAACCGTGGCAATGACATTCCCTGTGGGAGAACAGCTCAACAGCTGGGGCACTGAAGAGCAGGGACGATTTCCTCTTTGGCCTGAGATACTCAAACTTCAGATCCCATCACAGGCACAGCTCCAGACATTGTTCTGGGATAGCCCATTGGGAGTACAGTGGTGTAAAAGTCCACCACAGTGCCCAGGAGCTGTTGTTCCACATGTGACACATCTCTGGTCATGTGGGAAAAAAATGCAGGTTTGCAAAGTAAAAGTCAAGGACTTTCTGCATAGCCAAGATTAAAAATTAAGGCCAACAGTGCTGATGTTTGCACTTCCTGATGGCCAGAGTAAGCTAGCACATGGCCAACTCTTCATTTCACCAATCCTAGGACAAAAAAAGACCAAAACATCTCCCAGTGTTTTCATAATCTTGTAAAGCTTGCCAGGGGAGGATTTGATTTTCTGTGGCAGAACATCCTAAGTGACCTTCAGTTCACTAATGGCAGGTCCTTCTTGGCTCTGATTGCTTCTTCAAAGAGTGCAATGGTATAATCAGTACAAAAATTTATTGAGAAATATAAGCTATTTCCAAATGTAACCAATTAAATAACTCAATAATTAAAAACAAGATGCAAGCAAATACAATAATATACAAAGGGTGAGAGCTACATTTTCAGTCAATAATTCAGAAACAGCAGTTATATTTCTTTCAGAAATTAAGCTAGCCCAGAGAAACAGCAAAAAGACAAGAGAACCCTGTCCTCCTTCATTAAAGTCTGGAAAATCTTGCAGTATCCCAAAATATGCAAAGATACCGAAAGCCTCATTTTTTTCCATAAGAACTAGAGGATATGAATTGTGAGAAATCAGTGGTGCAGGCAGTTAGAAAATTGAAGTTTTTGCACTGTGGCAGACAAAGAATCCTGCATGTCCTAGAGGGAAAGGACAATGATTGCTTGTGATGAAAATATTACAAATACTAGTATAGAAATGCAGACTATATAAGAAATCACTATAAAAAGATCCACATTTCTGGTTATATCAATCAAAGACAAAATCCAAACATGAGGAAACCAGAAGGTGCTGAGGAAGCAAAGTTGCCAGAAGGATGTAACAGATGCTGAGTGTAGCAGCACCAGTGTGCAGAGTTACCAATGAGACAAGGAAATTTTGAAAAGTTTAGCTAAGATGGCACTGGTGCTTACGTGGGGGTAAATGGAATTTGACTAGCGAGTGCTGATCTAAGTTTTGCTGTCTGCTTTGTTGCAGAAGCTGGCAAGGATCACTCAAGCAAACTCTGAGCTTGTGAATTGCCAAGACACACTGTAGGATGCACACCCTACAGCCCCCCAGACACCCAAACCATGCTTCAGGAGTCCAGTCACAGCATTTCCATCACTATAGGCACTGGTTGAAAGGGACCTTAAAGATCATCAATCTACAACTTCCTTGCCGTGTACAGGGGACACATTCCACTAGACCAGGTTGCTCAAATCTTCCTCCAATCTGGCCTTGAACACTTCCAGGGATGGGCATCCATGACATCTGCTGAGCCTGTGCAGATATTTTGAGGAGAGGGAAATTACTCTGAGTGGCTGTGAACCAACAATGCACTTTTTTAGGCTCTGAAGCAGCCTTGCTAGCCCTGATACGTTCACCCATGGTAGGAGGGGTCTAACATGCTCTAAAGCCTGCCATATGCATCTCAGCTTCACCAGTTCCTCCAAGGCCAGGAGGAGGTAGGAGGGAATCTGGCTGCTGCCTCTGGCTGGGAATCAGGGCAGCTGGCACATGAATGCAAACCAGCTGCTGTAGGATGGATGCGTATGGATGTCTGCAAGTGTGCACACAAATGGGATTTTGCATATAGGATGGAAGCTGTTGTGTTTCTCTTTAAGACAAAAGGTTCTTCTGCACACAAGACTTGCTCTCCACTTGTTATTCACCATTTACCCATTTAAAAACTTTCAGTTCCCTAGTCAAGCAGTAGAAGCATTGTGGCATAACAGCTCAGTTACACCATATGAATAATGAATGGTTGAGGTTTACCAGACATCAGCAGGTTCCTCTAGACTACCAACCACTTATAAATACCAACCACATTTGCAGAAATCCCTGCTGATTCAAAACTATTTTCAAATAGGAGCTGGCACATTCGTCAGATTTTATATTCCCAGTAAATAATTTATTCAGCTTTAGCATCTGGCAAACAGAAGAGAGTACTAAAAAGTCAGCAAAAGAAAAAAGAATTGTAAAAAACTCATTCTTTTTACTTTTTAAATTCTTTTTTAAACGAGAAATAAGATGAAGCAACCAAAGAGACATTTGGTAGCCAAAAGATATTGTCACTTGCTGAAAGGTATTTGATTAACCAGCAACAAGGATTTGCAATTCTATAGCATTTCTCACAAAATAACCACCGCAGAGAATTTCAATGAGCTTCATCTCTGGGCTGGCCAGCAAACAAAAAGGATGAACAGCTCAGTGGTGTTTTATCAGTCAAAGGAAGGGATGCAGCTGGCAGAAGCATGTTTAATTTCCGATTAAATGACAGAGTTGAAACCTGAATTGACATTTTTACAGTGTTAGCTAGACAAGGTAACTCAGAGACTGCACAACTAAGTAAACTATAGTCCATCCTCTATCCATGCCCACTTTCTCTCTCACCCACAAAAGTACAAAAACAAACCCATAAAGTACAAAAATACAAACCTTAAAGTACAAGTAAAAGTTGCTAACTTTTGAAGTAAAAGCATCCCAGGCAAATCACCAAGGAATGGGTTTTACTGCTGCCCTTATTAGACAGTGTGAACATTAGCTGTAAACATTTTCGGAATTTTCCTTGGGACTGAAATAAACCAGACCAGAGGAGGTTTAGAGGTCATCCAGCTCATCACGATGCACCAAGCAGGATTGGCTCTGTCTCTCCTCTTGAAAACCTCCAGTGATGGAGAAGCCTAGGCCCCACAGCAGCCTTCTCCAGAGTGCAGCAAGCTACATGGGTAGCAAACGCAGTCCAACTTTGAGTTAAATGTCCCTTGTTGGGATTTAAGGCAATTACTCCATCTTTGTAATGGATACGGATTACGTTAGACTGTCTTCAGTGCAGTTCTGATTTACATATTTGAAGATTATTTGGTCTCACTTCAGTAACTTCTCTAATTCCTTTTGTCCAACGCAGTTCTTCCAGCCTTCCCTCAGAATTCGTGGGTTTAGATTTCAGGCATTTTATTACTCTCCCTTGCCTTCTTTGCAGCTGCTCCCCTCTGAACTTGTAGAATGGTGCTTGAAACAGGACACAGTGGTGTACCAGACATTTCAATGGAACTGAGCAAAGTTTTGCTTCATATGGCCTATGATACTCTGTTTGTATGTCATTGTTTGGTGTGAGCTGGTTTTTTGTTTGGGTTTTTTTTTTTTTTTGTAATTACAGCAGTATGATATTTTTTGACTCATTTATGTTTAAATTAGATTGATTGATTGCAGGAATGCAGCTTATCAGCATTCTTCACAACTTGCTTTTGCACAGGATCATTCTAATCTGGTTTTGGGTAGCAATCCAGATGTATACACTTAAGAATATATAGCCCAGCCTCCCTCCCTCAATGCACAAAGTGATATTATAGAACTTTCTTATCAGATACACCTCTGCTGACACCATTAAAGGAACTCTTAGCACAGGCAATCAGAAGAACTGAAATATTCAGGTTAGCCAGTTGCAGAAATTTGCATGCACAGACCCCGTGTACAAGAGCTACTGAAACATTGTCCACTGAAAGAACTGGAAATCTGCTTAAGGAATGGAAGATTCAGACTGGCCTACAATTGACAGCACAATACACTAGTAAGCAAAAAATGGAACAAAAAAATTACAGATAATATGATGGTGAAATCGTGCAAGCTGGTGAAAGAGCAGGAACCATCCCGCTCTTATTATCCTCTCAGTCCCGCTCAAAACCAGCAAAAATTGCTATTTGAAAATAACCAGTAATTATTTTAAGTGAAAAAGTATGCATAGCCAATGTCCATTCCCTAAAATGGCAATTTTCAGACAAGGTAAAACAAAAAGTGAATGCACAGTGCATTTTCCAGGGTAGTAAAATTTTAGTTCAGTCAGCTTATTATAGAGAAAAAAAAAGCGTTAGGCAATGTTCTCACACTTCCAGTTCTGTTCTGTAATAAATGTCTTCCTAGGGAAGTGTATTAGCAAATTCTGTTGTGTAATCCCAGCAAACATTCCTGATGTGAGTTTTTTTTGGAGGTGCCATTACAGCCCTGGCAGTGAGCTGCAGATGCCCTCGAGTGCTGCTTGCTGTGGCAGTGCCAGGGCATGGCAGGAACCACTTGCATCTCATTGTTCAGGGTGTAGTGAGTGCTGCAGAGTAATGAGACATGACACTGAATAAATTGATGGAATGAGATACAACAGGAAGAGTGGGACTGAGCCCTACAGATGAGACCTCTGTGTTGGTTAATCTCAACCTTTAATTTAATTAGCTATACGTGCAATGACAGCAGGGCAAGGGGGCACAGTCAATCTCTGAGCTGCTTTCTGGGAGACGCTGCTCTCCCAAGATGAAATAAAATAATGTAAAAAGGTCTTTTATGTAGAGCATGCTGCAAGTTTCTTTATTACACTTTTTTATGACTATTTTATATACTGTTCCTAATAAGTACAGGGCTTCACTCTGGGAAGCAGCAGAGGACAACCCTCAGCCTGGAAGCAAGAAAGAACATCACCTTGATTTGTCAGAGACACAGAAATAAAGATTTGACCCAATCATTATAGCGCCCAAAATAGACACTGGCATCTGGGTTCAAAGAAGTGATGAGCAGTTGCATCTGTGCATCAGCCACTGCAGCCAGGCCCTGGCTCTGCCTTGGGACACTGGGGACATTCTCTGCCATGCTCGGACCACAGGCGACCAGCAGCTGCCCAGGGCAGCCCTTGCTACCCAGAAGGCTGAAGTTCTCCACTCTGATATCGTACTTCAAGCCCCTAGCAGGCACTGAAAGGTCTCACAGAGGGTCACACGTTACCTGCCCAGGGACTGAAAATATGACAACTATTCCTTATGTCCACTCCTTTTTCCTCACACAAGAATAATGTGACTAGCTGCTATTGTGAATTGTGTTGCAATTACCATTTAACTCCTATTTAAAGAAAGGGGTTTAAGGATTAATGTAAATTCTTGCATTTCTGTGCAGAGCAAACAGACATCCCCACTGCACTAGTGGGAACTTGGAACAGCTCTGAGGCTGTCCCCACCTGATACCTTCTGGAGTTGAAGTTCAGCATGTGGAGAGACTGAGCAATGCCCTACCATGCCTGCAAAGTGATGGGTAAAAGGAGATGCAAACACAAAATACCAGTTTATCACCATATCTTGATTGAAATAATGTCAGAAGCATCCTTCTGAATTGATTTGGAAATCAAAGTCAAAAAGCACACAGTGACATTCTGTTGACAGAGGGTAGAAAGAGAGCTTCTCTTCTCCTTTGTGGTCCAGGTTGGACCCAGACCTAATACCCTACAATGGCACATTGCCAGCGTTCTCACCCATATTCCTCTGAGGAGCAGGTTTGCCTTTCTTCTGAGATGACCTTGGCCAGCTGTGGGGGTGGAAGAGAATGGGACTTGTGAAGTCAATAAAGAAAAAAGAGGCTAAAACCCAACACTATTCAGTTAAAGAGACCCTGGGACTATATAATGGGGGAAAAAATCAAGAGGTCTTTGCCACCACTTGGAAAGTGTTCACATTGAGTGTGTAGCTTCTTTCCTTACAGAGAAACTCAGCACATGGTCTATACATGAATCCAAACAGATATGGAGCATTTGGTTTTGACATTTTAGTTTGGATCTCTTCTTCATTTGCTCCTTAAAATGCTCTTGAAACTACTGAGCTGAATCTGACAGGCTGGAATTTGGTCTTGCTAGTGGTGCATTTCATCCTTTCAGCTCATACCTTTCAAAAGCTTCACAGACAAATGCCTGCTCTCCCTCCCAAGATACCTTGCACACAAGGCTTGTACCAAAGTGCAGTGCCTCTGGAGCATTTCAGCAGAACCTGTTTGCAGAAATGTGTCAGCAGGCAAGATTCACAGCTCCCACGTTGTGCTGGTAAAGCTGATTTCTGAACTGTGATACAAGTTTCACGTAAACCAACACGAGAATGCAACAGCCTCAACCCCAGACCTTCCCATCCCAAAGCAGGGTGGAGGAATTGCCCTTTTAATCTTTTCCATGCACCCATCTCTACAGAAATCAAATGTATTTTCTCATTATTTTTTAAATTCTCTTCAATTTATGCAGAGTTTCCACTCTTGCAGATCCCTGGGCTTTGTATTTAGCATAGCATCTCTAATGTTTTATTTCAGTTTGTTATTCTCTGCTCAAATTTCTAGTAGGTCTAGATCCCTTTGTAGGATTTATTATCTCTATTTATTCTCTGGTCTCAATAACACTGCTACTTTCATTATCATGCAGTTTCCTGTCTCTTTAAGATCATTAAGCAAAATATTCAAAGAAATTGGATCAAATAAAATCCCATACAAGCTTCTCAATAATTTAATCCATTTTGATTCATTAGAGCACACATTTTTTTATTTTCATATTATTCCATTATCTTTATAATAAAGTTAATCCAAACTACTTGTTAACTGCAAAAATCCAGAACATACTACATGAAATTGTTTAAACCCAAATATATAGCAATTATTCCTCATTTATTAACTAATTTTACAACTGCTTAAAAATAAAGGAGATTGTAAGACTTCTGCATTGTAAATCCAGGTAACTACTTGTTCTTAGGTCTATTATTGTCTAAATGTTTCATGAAAGCAATTAAGTTCCCATTTTCTGCCAGGTCTGGTTTTATCACCAAACAGAGAGATCTAATTAGCATAGAGCAAGACAGATTCAATAATTTAAGAAGAATGTCATAACAAATCTTCATCACCCAGATTGCTGTACCACACCCCTCACCGATGTCTCTGAGCACATCAGTAAAAGGATCTGTTCGTTCATGTTTAAATCACAAAATGCAAATATGTCAGGATACTCACTGATGTTAATGTGATCTTGCAGCTCTGTAAAGAAAAATCACAGAATAAGCAATGCAGAAAAAGCCTCTGCACAAGCCAGAACATTCAAGCACACATGCAATAGTGTCATAAAAAACCAAGTACCTGATGGAAGTGACAAAAAAGAAAAAGGGAAGAAAAAATCATTAGAAACCTAATTGCAAACAAACTTAATCAACAGCCAATGTAGTGTTGCAGAACATATGGTGGAAGTCTTCATTTCAGGCAAAATTGGAAGCATTCAGGCACCCTGATGTATTCTGCAAGTCTCCATTACTCAGAGATGTTCCCTACTGCACTTCACAGGGGCCACCTAAGGGCCTTCTCAGTCCATCCCATTTCAGCACCAGAGGCATGCCATTTCTTTTGCTATATGTGGCACCTCCCCACTGCCACACCAAGGTGGCAAGAGAAGCATCCACCCCAGTGGTGTGTCCCCATTTGCTCTCTACCACTGCCTGAAAGGAGGCTGTAGCCAGGTGGGGGATTGGTCTCTTCTTCCAGGCTACAAGATGAGAGGAAATGACTTGAAGTTGTGTCAGGAGAGGTTTAACTTGGACACCAGGAAAATTTTTTTGATGGAAAAGTGTTGTCAAGAACAGGAATTGGCTGCCCAAGAAAGTGGTGGAGTCACATCCCTGGAGTTATTTAAAAGATGTGTAGATGTTTCACCTGGCAGTATCAGATTTATGGTTGTACTCAATGGCCTTAGAGGCCTTTTCTAACTGAATCATTCCATGATTCTATGATCACTTGAAAATACGATAGCAACCAGTCTCTTTTCTCAGCTGGATGAGATTAATGAGGCAGTGTTAATTAGCTATGGTCCATATTCTGCAGCACTCTGTGAGTGCTGTCTTTTCTATACACACAGAAGTGGCAGAATACAGCCCTGCCTTGAGGGCAATTTTTGAAGCTCAATGCGGAGATTTAACCACATAGCTGCAGTTCAGGCCAGTGGCACCTCTAAGGATTCAAACCCTGCTCATTGCTCTGAAAACACCATCTAGACACATCTGACATTGAAGTGAATAACAACAGAAATGTTTGGCACTTCTGAAGCAGTTAACATCTGCTCATATATTAGTTAATTAACAGAGCAATATTAAGCTTTGGAGAAGCCTTGTCTTTCATCACATGTAAAAAATAAAAGGAGATAGCACTACTGACACAAGACTTGCTCAGGCTGCACACCAGTGCTCACTAAACTGCATTTTGAAGCCTCCCATTGACTTACTCCATCTGGCTAAGGGCCCAAGTGTGACTTGTCCACATTAGTCACACTCTCTCTGTTTTTAGATAACATTCAGGTTCTCTTGACCCCTTCTAAATGACATAGTGGAAGCAGCATTACAGCTGTTCCACCTCACACCAAAACTTGCATATGTTGGCTTTGCAAATGTGTATTGATGAAGTGTTCACCCTCAATCGTTCAGAATTAGTTAGAAATGATGGCACTTCAGCTAATAGTCATTGTAAGGTAAATGTCATGAGCTTCTTTAGCAGTGCTACAGCTCTTCCAATACTAAACATTTTTCTGTAACAACACTTCTGTCAGAAAGGGACAGTGTATTGTCACCATCTCACTGACACAGAGCTGAGGTACACGAGTTGAATTTCAGCTCCAGATTCAAACATATACATTCAGACATTGCTGACTCAGTGCAAGGAAGGTATCAAGACTCCTGTTACTGTTGATGGGGATATAGTTCATCAATTTCATAGAGCCTGGAGAGGAGTTATCTTCATGCTAAAGTAGATAACTACTGGCTCCTTGATGAATCACGGAACATTTGAGGTTGAATGGACCTCCAAGGTCATCTAGTCAAACTCCCCTACACAAGAAGGGACATCTAAAGTTTGTTGTCCAAGATCATGTCATCTAGCTTTTGGGTGTTCTCAAGGATGGAGACTCCAGAACCTCCCTGGACAGCCCATGCTGGTGCTTGCTCACCATCACAATAAAAATATGTTTCCCTACTCATGAATAAGGACCTACCTGTGTGAAAATGGGAATCACTCAGAGAAAGTACGACAGGACACTTCAGCCACACCTTCAGCTGCTCAGCACAGCATGATGCAGCAACAGAGGTCTGGGAGCAGAGGACAGTTGTTATTCTGGGCCAGCTCTGGAGGTTTGCTTTAGGAATTAGCTTGATCAAGGACCAGTGAATCAAGGACCTCTGCATCATATGCTCTTGGGCGGGGCAGATAAAACCAGAGAATTGTTTTGGCAGTGCCAATAGTTGAACTCACTTCCCCAAAAGACCACTTTTCTTACTGCTGCAGTCAGTGAACTCTTCCTCCTCTTTATTCAGCTAGAAATGAAATGCAAAAGAACAGCAAGAATGTCTGTACATGTTCATTCTCTAATCCCAAAGTTATGTCACTGGGTGGGTGATGAAGAATAAAACATTCATAAGGCACAGAGGCCTAACTTTTGCAATTGGTATCAAATTGTTCAATAAAACACACACCGATGGAGAAGACTGCAAATATCAGTATTGACATAACTTGCCCACTGGGCACTGTGATTGAAATGGCAACCAAGCTATAGAGAGCATACCTAAATAGAGTTTAGAGAGAGAAATGAAAGGAGAGACAACTGTGAGCAGCTAATACTCAATAAAGACAAATGTTAGAGAGGCTATTTTAGATAAAAGGAAAAAGTATCTCCTTTCCTGAAAGAGAGATGTCTTTATTCCACCAGATCTGGAAGGTAACTTTATGATCATTAAGAAGTCTCTTGTTTTCAGATAAGCGAGGAAATATAGAAATAAGAAATAGATCTCTGAATCTTCCTGCAAAAATTACCAGAGGTCTTACAGAGATTAGATCATTTTAAAGAAAATAAGTCCAACCACTCCAGAATTCTGAAATTAGTCTGGATATAGAAATAATTGAGAAAAAGAAAAGAACATACATTTGCCTCAGTTGTTTTCAGTTCTGCATCTAGGCACCAACATAATTTAGACTCATAGAATTGTTAATGTTGGAAAACACTTTTAAGATCATCAAGTCTTGTCACCAATCAAGCACCACCACCATATCCACCACTAAACCATGGCCTCAAGTGCTATATCTGTGCATCTCCATCCAGGGATGGAGACTCCACCAATTCCCTGGGAAGTTTGTCACAATGCTTCACAACCCTTTCCATTAAAAAAAAATCTAATATTTAATCTAAACGTACCCTGGCATACCTTGAGGCCATTTCCTCTTGTCCTGTCAAATCTGATGTGCTAAAATAGAGAGGAAAACCAGTCAAATTATCTCTGTCTCAGCTGGGCTTAGATAAATTTTTCAACAGCAGATGTTGCTGAAAACCAGTTGGCAAATCTGTCCTTTGTTTTGTATCCTCTTTTTAAGAGTGCGCAGTAAAGAACCTGACCATATATCTAAATTTTTAAAAAAAAAAAATTAAAAATTAAGGTTTATCTATTTTCCTACTGTTGCTTGATAAACTTGAACCTAAATTGTGTTGCTACCTAAATCCAGATAAGAATCTGGAATTTCTGTGCTAGGTTCCAGTCATAAGCAAGTCACATACTGTAAATATGATTCTGTGCAGTGTTTTGGTGGATTTGCAAACAGATGTGCTTTTTTCCTTTTTTCCTCTGTGCTGGGGCAATATGAGTGAGTGAGCTCAGCAAAACCATGCTCAGTTATTTTTATGCTTACTCCGTGATACTTCTCTGGAGCAGCAATTTACAGGGGTAACGAGCTGTGGCTCTTGCACTGATATTTTGGCTGTTTATTTACTGATGATAATGTTTAGCTAGTTTTGCTTTCTGCAGTACGGGACCCTATAGCTGCAAGGATCCACAGAGTGATTTGCACACAGCCCATGGTTCTTTTTCTGGGTCATGCTACTTTATGGCACCTTGGTCTTTGAACAGCCCAGGCAGTAGTGAAAATGCTACAGAAGATCTTACACTTATGGAGCCATCTCTATTTTTTCGGTACAGCTGGGCTGCTGAAGTTAATGCTAAAGTTAAGTGACATCACAGGGCCCCCTTGGTTTAATTTATGGGGAAGCTGAGTAAACCTCTGGGCTGTAGCAGTAATATCTGTCCAGTGAGGGGCAAATGCAGAACACTGTACTGCATCTGATGGTCAATGCACAACACACCCATTCCAGCTCTGTCCTGTTGTGCCACAGAACCAGGCAATTCTCCCTCAACTCATCCCAGAGTTGCAGCTTTATGTATATCAACCCATGATTACCTCACTTGGTCAAACTTACATTCAAATGTGCAATTCTTTTTCATCACAGGCAATGGTAGTAGTTATATGACCAAATGACAATCTTAAAGTGTTGTATTTGTTGTTTAGGACAAATGTGTTTTCAGAAAAGAGTATCTTCAGGAAGATAAAGTGCTCTGAATGCATATCCCATCCCTTCCTGATTACTCCTGCTCCTTATATTNTTAATTTATGGGGAAGCTGAGTAAACCTCTGGGCTGTAGCAGTAATATCTGTCCAGTGAGGGGCAAATGCAGAACACTGTACTGCATCTGATGGTCAATGCACAACACACCCATTCCAGCTCTGTCCTGTTGTGCCACAGAACCAGGCAATTCTCCCTCAACTCATCCCAGAGTTGCAGCTTTATGTATATCAACCCATGATTACCTCACTTGGTCAAACTTACATTCAAATGTGCAATTCTTTTTCATCACAGGCAATGGTAGTAGTTATATGACCAAATGACAACCTTAAAGTGTTGTATTTGTTGTTTAGGACAAATGTGTTTTCAGAAAAGAGTATCTTCAGGAAGATAAAGTGCTCTGAATGCATATCCCATCCCTTCCTGATTACTCCTGCTCCTTATATTATAGGAAGTCCTCAATTGTTCGATCCTGGATGCCTGTCCAACTTCCCAAGATCTCTGCTGGCTTTTGAACTTCTATCCTCTTTTGATGTACAGTTCCTGTGTTGACCAGAAGGAAGGATGGAGATCTATGGGGAATGACAGAAATGTTTGGTCTGGTCCCAAGCCTCCTTTTCTCCAGGCTGAACACCCCCAGCTCCCTCAGCTGCTCCTCACAGCCCTTGTGCTCCAGACCCTTCCCCAGCTCTGTTGCCCTTCTCTGGACACGCTCCAGCCCCTCAATGTCTTTCTTGCACTGAGGGGCCCAGAACTGAACACAGGATTTGAGGAGTGGCCTCAGCAGTGCCCAGCACAGGGGGACGGTCACTGCCCTGCTCCTGCTGGCCACACCATGGCTGATCCAGGCTGTTGGCCTGCAGTAAAAGTCACCAAAAGGGGACTAAAGACACAGAGTTTGAAAGTCTGTGACTGATGTAAGCTGAAGTCCCAGAATCAAATGCAAGTTACAGAAAAATGAAAATCTAAAGCTTACTGAATAGATGAAAGGAAGAAAACTTTGCAAGCATCACACTAACAGGGCTGCATTTTGTAAATTGCTGTCAGTTTGGTCTGAAAGGATTAGGGCTGATTCCTTGCTTCGAGTGATGAAAGTACCACAGAGCTACATTTTGTTAGATGATTTCTGAAAAAAAGTCTTTCCCTCTAATCAAGCAGTGCTGTAAACAGCAGTCTCTGACCTACCACTACTACAGTTTGAATACAAATCTCCACATACCCTGAAATGCCATGTGGTATTTACCTAATTTCTCATTCCATTATAAAATGCATGAAAAAAGGAAGAGCATCTAAATGGCCAAGCAGCAGGCAGTAACCAGGCACGAAGGGACCTCTTACAGCTCCCTCATCCCTTGAGTTCTGGTTGTGCTGCTGAGAGACAAAATGTCAAACGCGGTTTTTGATAGGCAACTACCCAAAGTGTCCTACAAAGTTTATAACTCCAATGCATTCAAATCAATGCAAGTCCTGGTGTTCCACTCCCACAGGCTATAAACTTGCAGCGTGTGATAAGCTAAGCAGTAGTAGATGCTTTCAGGTTGAGACCTGCAATTAAAACCCAGTTTCTTTAAAAAGTACTGTAGTTGTAATGTCATGACATGAGCTGTGCTGTTTCCAAAAGGAGAGATAAAAGCAGGTTTTATTAAAGTCTCCTCTTTCTTAAATATGCTGTATCACTCTGTGGTAGTTGCACTGCTCAGAGTCCAAAAGGAGTATACAAATTCTGCCTAACAAAGTTTTCCCTTTGGATCTTTTTAAACTGTGTTTGGGTTTCTGTAAAACCCCAGTTCATAATTCAGGAACGGGCTGTGTGTCACTACTCTCTCCATATCTTTGCAAAACACTTGTGCACCTTCTGATGCACAAATACAGAGGTACATCAGGAACATCCTCAGGCCTAAAACACTATTGAACACACCTGAATATAAAGAATTTCTATTTACTCAGGGATTCAATGATAATTATTTTGGGGGGTTTTACTAGCTGATTCAACCAAAGAGTGAAAAAAGAAAAGGAAAAATAATTCATTTTCCAAACATTTTTGAGACACTACAGTCAGAAAGACTGCATTAAAAAAAAACAAAAACAAAAACAAAAAACACCACCCATGAACAAACAAAAAACCCCATAGCACACTGAGCTACATGTCAATTCCAGAGATTTAAAGAGCTAATGCTGCATTTGACTCTCCTAACTCACAAACTAGCTGCCAAATTGACTCCCAGAGGCTGCTTCTGATATGGTCCAGCCACAAAAAAAGAACCCTGACTAGCAGGAGCCTGTCAATTCCCAGTCAAGACTTTCCCTGATCTGCCGTCAGTCAGAGAATATGATTGTTATTATCCCAACTGCAAAAAGGCTCTGGAACTCCTAAAGCTGAGTCCAGACATTTTCAAGCATTTTTTAATCCTGCTGTAAAATACAGAAGACGAATGACCCTTCTGAGCTCCTCCTAATAACATTTTCCCTCTGACCTTTAATCAGCAAAAGTAAGACAATGCTCAACTTAACTCTCTTTTCCCCAATTTAAGAATCTGAAATGGTTTTAGGAAATGTCACCCAGATATGTGTTTGAAATGCAGGGTGCAGAGGTGTTCAGGAAAGCTCAATATGGCCGTGTTCAGGATCCAAGACAGTATCATATTTTTTTATGAAGTAAACCTCACATTAATGAAATCTTGAGAGACATCCTGTGTTACCTAAAATAGAACGTACCCGAGCCTTCTGCAAGGCTAGAGAAGAGAAAGCTTTTTGCTACTCCGTATTTTTTATAACATCTGGACTAATAAAAGTCAGGCTTTAACCTAAATTTCTGGGATTTACTTTATGTTACAGTAGAACCAAAATGTAATAGTTACTAATGAAACCCACAAGACAAGTCAGTTCTTGCCCTTAGGCAAGAGGAAAAGTTTTCTTTTTAAAGAAACTTTGGAATTATTACCATAACTATTGGCTGGGTGCAAAGCTACTGGGAATCTGCTGCTGGAGGCAGAGACCTCTGTCAGGAGCACGAGGCATTGAGTTCTGCTGGCTGATGGTTTATTTCCCAGTAGAATTTAATCCTTAAAGCTCTCTTTTGCCAAACACCTGCACATCCAAATGACCACTTTTATATCATCTTCCCCCATTCCCTCTACAACCGCAGCTCTCTCAGCCTTGCCCTTCTAAACCTAAATGGAGCTGATTGGGGCACAAAATCCCAGGTAAGCTTTATGAAAGGATAACAACAACACCAACAAGAACTCCTGATGGATGCCTGAAATAAATTGAAATGGCGTCTCTCCTGACCTCCAATATTTTATATTTGTCATGTTGCTCCTGAACTTTCAATCCTAGAGTCAAATCCAGTGCTGATCAGACAGCACAGGTATTGGACTTGCCTGACTTAAGCTCTCAGAAAGAGCACTAACCATATGCCTCAGAGACACAGCCTGGTTCCAGCTCGCTGCTTTTTCAGAAATAGTTCCTCTAAATCACCTGGATCTTGCTCCAGTGACTCCCCAGCCTTTCTGAACTTGCCATTGCTCATGATGATCCAGCATTCTTCGCTGGACCCCACAGGGTGCAGCCAAACAAACTGTGAGGTGTCACAGATGTATCAGCACCCTGAAATAATCCTCTCCCATCTCTTCTGTCATCACCCAGACCAAATGCCCAAGGACCACAGATCTTGCTCTGAGTCACAATTCTCTTACACGAGGCTGCCTATTTGTGCCAAAGTTTCCCCCAGATGTCTCCAAGCCAATAATTAGAAATATCATCATTTTCAGCTATACCTTACCAGGAACTCAAAATCATTAGTTCTTCTGCAAACCTTACCCTAATTGTTGGCAATCAGTCATCCCTATTAAGTAGTGCCAGGAAATGTTCCCAACTAGTGGAACTGAATCACTTGGACTGTTAATTGTTGCAGTGCTCCTTGAGACAGGTTTGGTCCACATTATCTAGAAACTTCCCAAATATTCCCTGGTACAGGAAATATCATGGCTAAGAAGTACAGTCAGCAACTGGCCACTGGGTGAGAATTTAATGCCATGGGCATGGACCACCCCATACTGGGACAAGTTCCAGGCATGTTTTATTTCCTTACACAGAAGCAACCCCACGTTCTTCCACAGAAAAGTAAATGAGATTCAAAAGTAAACATAATAGAAGTCATCTGGGGTAAAACAAAAGAGAGAGAAAGTGTTGATGATGAGATCCTCACCAGAAATTCCATCCTTTTTCCATCTATAAAGGCAGTTACCCAAGATCCCTCAGCATCATACTGTGAGAAGCAACTTCACCACTAAGATGCAAACTATCTTAAGTTGAAAATCAATGCCTTAAACCTCATCTAGAACCAAACTGAAAGCCAGGAAGATTCAAGAACATAAGTGCTACCAAGTCCCCTGAGGAAAGCACAGCCCAGTTGGGAAGCAGCTGCTTCATTCCCCAGGCAGTGCACATTGCAAGGATTGAAACCCAAAGGGCACAGCCTAGATCACTGCAGCATTGCTTGCATCTAAGAAAAGTGACAATTTTGTAGACAATGACAGATAGAAAAATGGACAAGACCTGTTCGGTTCTACATCAAGAAGAACCAAGGACTTATCTCGCCTTCCATTTAGTGATTTTGGCTTTTTTAAAGGAACTGACTTTCAGTTGTTGCTTCACTTATATAATTTGTTTTCTATTTTTGTTCACAAGAAATTTTAATTTCACCTAACTCAGGCTGAGTATCAATCTGATCACTCTTTCTCCATAGGGAAGTCTGGCTTGTGGCTCTATCCCTTCCTCAAGGAAGAGAGTCTGTTCTCAACTTGCTGGTCATGCTGGAGGAGTTTCTACAGTGATGGTCATTGGAGAGGTGTGAAAATAGACTGTGTCAGGCTGGGTCTCCAAATGCAGTGCTAGTAGGCCCCAGGTTTGTGCTGCCATGGTTGGGGGCTTAGCTGGCAAGCAGCAATTCTGCACCAACACAGCAAACTCTGCAGCCATGGTCTCCTCATCATCCTGAAGTACAAACTATGAATCAAAACCCACATCATCTCACTACCTAAAGAAGCAAAATCAAACCTTTTCTCTGCAGTATTCATGATGTTACTGTGGAAATCACCAGCACAGAACACTGAAGGCTGAAGGGTTGAGCAAGTTTGAGAATTCCAGGATGATCAGTCATTCATGGCCATTAAACTCAGTAGTATGCACGGCACCTTACCATACCATATGGACAGGACCATATCCAGAAAGTCCTAAACCAGAGTGCTGGGATCAGGGGTGTTATTCAAGGGCAGTGATCATTCTTACCTGCTTCATCCAGGCATGCACTACTGGCTCTTGGTGGAGGCAGTGTCCTGGGAAAGATGGTCCTGAGGCAGCAAGGCCATTGCTTTGGTGACATCTGAGATGGGTCACTGTGTGCACAGAAAGGGCCTGGTACAAAGGAGGACTGAGAATATCCACAGGAAGCCCTAAGGATTACAGTGTCATCCAAACATTTTTCCATGAGTTATTTGAGAAAGAGAGCAACCCTTTCTTTCCTTGATCATTTGAAAGACATCCAGATGTCAGGCCCTTTGCTAAGTAATAGCAAAAACAATCAATAGGTACAGCCATGAAGCTGTTCAGAGATGGTCTTCCTTTTATTGGAGCTGTGTGAATGTGCATTCACAAGATGAAATTTGCTCTGTGTTGAAGCACTGCTAGGAGTGTAACAAACTCAGTCCACTTTCCTGCTCCAAAGAGTAACAGATAAGGGCTATGGAATGGCACAGGACTGTGCAGGGCTTGAGTTTTCTCAGTGAGATAAACAGCTAGAAGGTGCTTCACAAACTAAATTGTGAACCCTTTGATTCCAGCCTCCTGACTCATAATCTTCTGTGAGTGCAGTCTGCTCAACAGCCTCTCTGCTGACTTGTTTGTGTCTTCCCCACGGGACACTCCAGACTCCAGCAGCCTTGTACGTGCTAGAGCATCCTTCTGCATCCAGCTTACCCCAGCAACAGAGGAAGGGGCATGTGGACACAAGCTGCCAGAGGACACACAGGTCTCACAATTCTGTTGAAGGGCACCATTGATATGGCTGATTATGACAGGACAAAAATTTGAGAAATGAAGAAGTATGCCTTGTTACAGAAGTAAGCTTGATTACAGACCAGTGCTCACTAGCAGTTAAAGAAGATTACCCATTTCATTCCAGAACATCATACTTTTTGACATCTAATTTTGACAATTACAGCAAGAAATGTAAAGAAAAAGTCTGAAAGAAGGGGACCAGAATATTGCAGCTCAAATGAAGAATTAATCATTTCTACAGAATGGGCCCAGTTACTGCATGTTAACACTTCAAGCCCTGGTTTGATGTGCTGAAATTATGTGCACTTAACCTCTTGTGATGCAAAAATGATTTCATTAGCTTCTTACTAACAAAGCATGACAAATTAATTTAAGTAGGGAAATTAAAAGAGGAAAGACCATGTCTGCATCTAAGCTGGGCAGTCAGCTGCCTTTGTGTAATCTCCTATTTCCAGGCCATTTTCTAGTTCCCTCTTAACCCAAAAGGTGCAAAATAAAATATTTCTCAGAATAAAATACTCTAGCAAGAAAAATACTCTCTAGTTCCCTAAGCTTGTTCAACCTGCCAGAGGACTGTGAGAGACACCTAGATCCAGTACCCACTGCAGTCAGTTTATGACCTTTCCTTGACTTCAGGCAGGCATCAGGCAGAAGGTAATGTTTTACTCAAAAAATACACATCCTCTGGGGAGGAGAAGGGCTACAAAAAAAGTCTTAAAAAGAGAACTGAAGGAGAATTGTGCAGGGCTCTGTGAGCTCTGAGCTGTGGAGTATTTTCTCTTACATATAAATAGTTTTTGAAGTGCATTTAGCAAAATAAAAAAAAAAAAACAGAATATCTGAAGGCTTTTGGCATCCTAAAGTCCCAGCTGCTTACAAACAAATGAAAGAAAGGAAAAGAAGAAAACAGTCATCATTGTTCCAACATTAACCTGGAGAAAGCAGAATCTTCCTTTTCACCCATGGTGCCATCAGAATACATAACATACCACAGTTAAAACAATGCTGCTGATACCTTGCTAGGTTAATAACCAGAGCAGGAATGCTGAAAATAGTCTCAGAAAGAAGCTAAAGATGGCAGACAAGCCTCCATTGTAGTTAGAGAAAATAGGAAATGATAGGGGACAAAAGTATGTTTCCCGAGAACAGGAAAGGTCACTTTCATTAGGGTTGACCATTAGCCTCAAGTCCATCCAAATGTGGAGTATCCTTGAGGTCTGAGGGACAATCATATTATTTTAAAAAGTACAATAAGATATGAATGAAAATTCCCCTTATTAAGGTCTGCAACTGGATCCTTAACTGAAGGAAAACAGAGACAGCTGGAGGGTAACAGCAATCCTCTAAAAGACAAGAGATAAGGAACATCTGCTAGCAGGGACCTGAGTGAAAAAAGACCTGTCTGGGAATGGACATAAAATATTAATATTCCCATATCTAAGTTCCTCTAGACAATGGAAGAAATTAAGAGCAAACCTTGAACAAACAAGAGTGCAACAGATCTCTATTCTGTGAAATTTAAACCCATATTTCACAGCATGTTGTGATTCTTAGGTTGCCTCTTCACTGTTGCACTTCCCAAGAGGAAGCACAACATGGAGCCCTGGAGACTATGAAAACACCAGTCCCTGAGTAGAAGGGACTGGATTTCAATGCACTGATTTTCTGTAGGTTGCCTGCTAGCTTGTTTTTGTTTCCCTGTGTCATTTTAATTCTGCCTGTAATCTGCACACATATTTCAACAAAGTGGCCAGATCAACAGGGACTTCAGCAAGCCACCGAACACACTTACAGAAAAGGCTAATGGACCCCTTGGCACTTTGCTGATGAACACTTTGCATGTGTGCCATGTTTTCTCATGGTGGATATCTTCCCTTGGAGAGGAAAATAACTGGAACTTAAAGCAATTTTAGCAACCAGATATATAAAGGAATAGAATTCCTCGTGATAGATGTCTGCCACTGGCATCATACTGTGTGAAACCGTTTCATACCCACAATGAGCTTCATTTCGGAACCAAGAGCTGTGTATTGTTTGGAAGGCTCTTCTTTGTCTGCTCTAATGATGGGGAGACACCTTTCCTATCTCAGCTGGATTTTGCTCCTGGCCCATTTATATATCTTAGTTCTCATGTGATTTTATCTGTTTTCAGAACATCCTTGTTTCTCCCACCAGCACTTTCACAGACAGCAGCTGCATCACCTCCAGCCTCCACTTAGCTAAGCTAAACAAGAGAAGCTCCTTTAGTTTTTTCTGATATGACAAGGTGTTCCTTCTCTAGTTACACACAGTAATTCTTCTCCCAACTTTTTCCAGTCCAAAGGTACAAATGGTCCCAGACACACACAGGACAAGACCTTGCAATGAATCTTACCATCTCTCCACTGGAAATAGAGGAATATTCCCTTTTACATAACTGCAGTTCTGCTAGCATCACACTTGGATCAGTCAATATACCAAGAAATTTCCTCTGGAAAAGAAGCCCAGTCCTCAGCTCACAGAACAACTGTCTCAGGTGGCTCCTCCTTCCTGCACTGCTGTCTGTTGAAGGGACTCAAGCAGGACACACAGAGTCAAACCATTCTGTAAGAGGAATTAAGATGCAGCCTGCATCTTGATGCTATATAGTAAGCTAAAATTGATGGCTGGACATCAGGCCTGTGTTATCTACCTGCAGCAAAGTCCACATTGCCAATTTTTTTCTGAGTCCCTCTCTATTCAACCTGCAGTTGATGCACACTCAAACCTGCTGATGTTTCTTTCCCAGCATGAGCTACTGAGCAATTTTGGAGATACTGACTAAATTTGAAGCCATGCAGGTGAAGATTTACATGCCAGGTATGCTGGAAGATATGCAGTGCAATGGTTCTGACAATAGAGAACAAAACCACGATAAAGCATCAATGTCTGGGTGAGCCTGCAAATATATCTAGAAGACATCAGCATCCCAGCTAATGTGAGTCACTGCACATCCACAGAAACTCCTCAGCACTTGCCTACAAGCTGGTGAAAGTTTTATAACATTGCACGTGTCCTTCCTTTTGCAATGTGATGGAGAACCTAATAGAATTTGTTGGCAGAAGTTTGAGCCATCAGAGATATGGGGAAGACTGAAGCTTGGCTGCAGTGGGAATTGAGTGTTCCCTGGGCAGGAATACCACCACACTCTGGTAGGCACAACAGGGCAAATGAACTGGAAGGGAGATGAGGCTCAGTGTCAGATACCCCACCAAACTCCCTATGCTGCCTATCAAAACGTGTTGCAGTAAACAGCTGTAGATCTTGCAGATGTGCAAGCTCTTCACAGACTGTTTGAGAGGAGGAAAAAGCCATTGGTTTTGGCCAAGGGATGAATTTGAATGCATCAAAAGAACAAGGAAGAAAGGTCTGTTGTGTCTCAAGCACACTCAGCTGAGGAACATGTCATCAAAAGCAAGGCTGGAAAACGCCTGGAACTGAGCTGTGCATGCATGAGGGTGAACGAGGAGAGCAACTCCCAAAAGGAGCAGTGACCAGTCTCAGCAGCTCTCCAGCAGCTTTACTTCACAGGGATTGCAGCAACACCAAGCCAAGCTCAGGTGACAGAGAATATTTCATCAGCAGGTACCCAAAATGCTGTACAATAGACAACCCTGACACATAACATATTTTCTTGTTCTAAAAAGAGAAGAGCACAAGCAGCAAAAGGGGAGCCAAAGCCAAATGATCAGCCAGGAGCAATTGTACTCATCAAACTTGAACTCATCATGATAACTGTGAAGCAAGGGCTGTAGGCAACCACTTCCATGAAGAGGAAGCCCTAGAGGCTGCAAACTCCCTGGGCATTGATCAATACTTAAGCACCTGGGACCGGAGCTATTTTTCTACTTATTTATTTTACAGCTTTACAAAATTGTTCTAAAGTGCTTCTCTTTGCCTTCTATTTTCCCACAGATGTTTCGATATAAATTATAGTAATTATGTATGGTGAAGAGAGTAATTTGCTTCAACAATTGTGTGAAGTGTAATTGTTACCAGTTTCATGAGATTTCTGTCCTGTCCAATTGTCCACATAGTTTGAATGATCTGTACATCATGGAAGTGTGGATGTAGAGATTATGCTCAAAGGATAAATTTTCCACATGTATTTTATTCCACTTGACTTGGAGCTTTGGAACCAAACTCAGTTTTCTGGGAGAATCGGGAAGAAGAGGTGCTAGAAAATACTTTCTAAAGGCAGGCAACAATAGGGAGAAAAAAACCCCTGTAGCTTATCCTCATAACATTCTCACATAATAGACAATCAACAGAGGCCAAAAATGCCACAGCCAATTTCTATCTTTAACAAAAATGACAGAAAGAAGAATTTTAGCTGAAATTTTCTTTCTAAGGTGTCCAAAAACCACTTTCCAACACAACTTTCTGGAGCTGGAGTTAGAGATTTTCAGCATGGCATTTGAAAAAGAACTTACCCTTTCATTTTTCATTCTAATGCATTAAATGGGACTCTAAAGTGAGATAAGGAAGGCTCAGTTTAAAGCTAAATTAAATATGTTTTATATTTTTACAGCACTGTCTCAAGGCCTCTCACCCCATTGGGTCCCACCAATGTTACAATACCTATGACTGATTTTGCTCAAGTTTCTACAGTGGCTAAGCCAGTTAAAATACAGAAGATCTGTATGTTTTTATGCATTTGGGTTCCTCATTTTCTCTGTGTCCTCACAATCCCATTTTAGTTATGTCATACAGACGAGAGTTCAGAGATCAACAATTTCACTTCTTAGCATTCACCTGTTCCTTAAGGAAACAGAAACTGAAGGAACACAAATGGGACCTCTATATTTGAGTGCTCCTCACTGAGGACTGAAAGACCCTCACTTCCTTAAGATATTGCATTATAGCATTTATTTCCCAATTATTTCTAGTAGCTGTTTAAAAAAGGTTAGAATTTGCTACCTTTTTTTTTTTTTTTGTCTCTGCTGCCTGGAAAGTTGATAGCAAATGTGATTGCTCTGATGGATAAATGATACCTTTTAACTTCAACTTTTCAGTTATTTATGGCAAGCATAAACCCCGCTATTATTGTGTGACCATGGCCTTTTGCAATAAATATTTCCTCTTTCTCTGTGGTGCTTAAATCTCCCCTTCATACACTGCACACATTTTTTAGATAGAACTTTCAGCCTACCATGCAGGATTGGCCCTCTAGGACCCCTCTCATCCCTGTGACCCCTCTCTGGACTCTGAATCCATCTCCTATGAATCACTCAAGCACAGATCAGCTGAGGTGGGAAAGCCTTTGCAGAGGTCAGCAAGTCCAATCCCCTGCTCAAAGTAGGGTCACCTAGACTGGGTTACTTAAAACCATGCCTGGGTTGGTTTTGAATATTTCCAAGGATATATGGATATATATTTCCACAACCTCTCTGGCAAACCTGTTTCAGTGCTCAGTCACTATCACAGTAAAAATGTTTCTTCTTACATTTAGATGGAATATCATGTTTCAGTTTGTGCCCATTGCCTCTTGCTCCATCACCAGGACATCACTGAGAAAAGCCTGGATCCATCTTCTTTACTCCTCTCATCATACATACACTGAATTAATCCCTCGGGCTTTCTCATCCTCAGGCTGAACAGTCCCAGTTCTCTTTGCCTTTCCCCATAAATCAGACCCTCCAAGCATTTAATAATCTTCATGGTCCTTCACTAGACTTGCTCCAGTACATCTCTCTTGTACTGGGGAGCCCGGAGCTGGACACAGCACAGCACAGTGTCTTCTAAGGCTGAGCAGGAGGGAGGGATCAATGCTCTGCTTAATGAAGCCTGGGGTGCTAAAGCTGGGATTAGTGTTTCTGACATACCCCATGGAATGGCACTGATATTCTCCTACCACCACTACTGAGAGCTGGCCTAGTTGAACAGCCTTTTCCCAGATACATCATTTTGGATATTTGCAGCAACACTGACCTGCCAATTCCTTCAGAAGCTTTTTCTCCTCTGTCATTTACAGCTGCTGAGATCCCAATTTGTAATGAAGGTTTTGTTATTAGATAGCAAGTACCTGACCTTTCATTTTGTACCGTTAAATTTCAGTCCCTTTCAATTACTGTGGTCCTCAAGGTCACCCACTTCATTCTGAAGATGGTTTGAATATCTTACATTTGTCCAACACATAACCTTTCTCTTTGTAACTCTCATTACCTTTTAAAAGTCTCTCTAGCTGGAAAGCCTCTGAAGTATTACATTCTTTATTCAGAATATTTTCTTACCCTTTTTAAAAACTTTTATTATTTCTCCTTTGTCCTTCATCTTACCTGCAGTTATGCACCCCAGCAAAGTCCTCCATCATCCTCTGATATCAAGAGGAATGCCCAGCACCACCCATTAATTTCCCATTCACTAAGAATGAGGTGTATGTACCTTGCATCAGGAATAACCTAGGTAGGTACTGCAGGTATTTCCAAAATTACCAACCTAGATCGAACCAAACTTTCAGTATGAGCTGTTAAATCCACTTAAGAATCATTCTCGTGCTTCTGATGTAGTGTAAGTTCAAAACTAAGGCAGGCGGCTGCTCCTTACATCTGAAATGCTAGCGTGGTTCTATCAATGTAAGATGTAGCATTTAAGCCACATGCTGTGCTAGCCAGAGATCTTCACTGAGCTACAAATGAGGACTGAGTGACTTCCTAAGGTCTTACAAATAAATCAGAGCCTAAAGTCTCTATATACACAACTGAATATGTTGTCTGCCATGGACATATTCTTGCTATTGGAATTGCAGCTGTGATTTCTTTACTCCCTTTGAGAACCTCTTCAATTGATTTAGACATTAGTATGTGGGACATGTACAGGCCAAATTTTTTTAAAAAAATTGAACATTCTTAACAAAGTGCTGGTTAGATTATTTACCAAACTTAAAGCCAATTCAAAACTTTTTAAAATCTTTATTATTTACAATTTAATTCTTAGCCTCAGGCAACATCATGACTAGATATTGGATAATATGATAAACACCACATATGCTCTTTGGGAGTGGGGTCAAATGCAGGGAGAATTGTTAAAAGATATACATTTTTAGAAACTGAGAAGAAGATGGAATAACCTTGGTCTACACTGTTTGCATGTCAAGCTTAAAGCATGGCAGTATGGTTTTGTCTCCTTAAAGTTATTTGTAGCTCTGTGGTCAACATGAGGTAGTCATCCTTTGTAAAGTAGTTGATGTATTTTTTTTCTCCAATTTTTCATCTTTAGACTTTAAAAAAAAAATTCAAAAGCCTTTAACTCAAATACACATTGAAGTATCAATGTATGAAAACACATTTGAGTTTTGAACATTTATCAGTAACCAGGAAGTAAATCAAGACTTCTAAATTAAAATTGAAAAATGTTAACCTTGAGATCCTTCTTAGGAGGGAAAAAAAAAAAAAAAGGCATGAAGGGCAACATTTGCTTAGTTCTATGAAATCTGAAGACAGACACACTTTCAAGCACTTGGGAACCTTACAGTCTGTCCACACTGAAAACAACAGCTCTGTTTCCCCTATGTGAAAACCCTTCCTACTTTGCCTTTTAGGTTATATTTCTGATTTTAGGAGTACTCAAAGAATAAAAGCAGAAGAAAGATGTGGCCCTGTTAATTATTTTAGAAGGAACCCTAGACAACAAAGCAGCTTGTAAGCATTAAACACTATCAGCAGTTACCAGGTGGCCAAGGGGTGGAGACGAAGGGCTGGCTGGCAATTGTCTCTGCTCCACAGGGACTGGCCACCAGAGACCCTCCACTAACTTCTACACTAGGAAAGTGATTAAATGTGCAAGACACGGTGAAATCAGGAGCAAAGTAGGGGTGAAGAGACTGAAAAGAGCATAGGAAACTAACTGAGGGAAAGTAAGAGAGGAAGGGTGCTCAGAGACCCTCCTAATCTGAGGGAAGACCTTCATGGAAAGTGTTTAGAAAACCGCTTTTGGGGAAAAAACAACTAAGCAAACAAAACCAAACCAAAGGAGAAAAGAATAAATGAACTTGAAATTATCTGATCACCTCCATCAACACCCACACCTGCAGTGCCCCAGCACCAGGAACATTGCAGATAGTCCAATTCTCAGCAAACGGGATGTGTGGGAGGTTGGTTGCCAGGAAATGGAAAAATAGGGTCTGGCATTTACCTTGATGTGTCAAGAGATGGGAGTGTACTTAGGGGTTGCTACCATCCAGCAGCTGACACACACAAACATGGTCACAAGTAATTTGTGGTGATCATGTTTTTCAGATATTTTTCTTGGTACACACATAATCACAGAATGGGTAAGGCTGGAGAGGGTGACAGTGGGGTTATCTGGTCCAATCTCCCTGTTCAAGTAAGATCATCCTAAAGTACATTGCATGAGATTGCATCCAAATAGCTCTTGAATATCTCCAGTGAGGGAGACTCCACAACTTCTCTGGGCAATCTGTTCCAGTGCTCAGTCACCCACACAGTAAAGTAGTTCCTCCTTATGTTCAAGTGGAACTTCTGTGCATCAGTTTCTCTCTGCTGCCTGTTGTCCTATTTCTTGGCACCACTGGGAAGGGCCTAGCTCCATCTCTTGGCACCCACCCGTTCGATACTTCTAGACATTGACAATGTTCCCTCTCAGCCATCTCTTCTCAAGGATGAACAGGCCCAGCTCCCTCAGCTTTTCCTTATAAGAGAGATGCTCCAGGCCATCATCTTTGTAGCCCTCTGCTGGACCTGCTCCAGGAGCTCCATGTCTCTCTTGTCCTGAGGAGCCCAGAACTGGACACAACACTCCAGACAAGCTGACAAGAGGTGAGGTGATGTTCTAGCAGATAGAAGCATAAAAAAGAAGCACAATAAAGCCTGGAAGCGCTTGTCCCAAACTGCAGACAGCATGAGCTTGAAGAAGACTACAACAGAGAGCAGTTCAGTATGTAGAAAGCAGTCTTGACCACCTTTTAGGAAATGAAGGAATCGGGATAGATCCAACTCACATGAAAGTGACAAAAATAACAACTCCCTGAGAGAATTGGAAAAGGACACTATTGGGGTAGCAGTGTCAAATATGGGAGAGGCAGTCACCTCACAGCAAACCTACTTTATCACAAAAACAGCACTTCAGTGACTGGCTTCACAAAGAGCTGCTGAAGCAAAATTGTTCCAGCAGGGAACAAATCCAAACAAAACAAAGTGTATCATCCTTTGACCCTGGAAGCCAGAAGTTTGAGCAACATGTGCACAACACCACAGTAATAATGACTGCAACAGGTATCAAATCTTCTGGGAATATCCTTTGGTGAATTCTGGATCCTTTACCAGCAAGGTTTCAGTACATCATCTCATAGTCACAAAACCCCATTAAAAAGGAAAAAGAAAAAGTGTCCTGTAACAGATTCTTTCTCAATTCTAAAGAGGAGGGAGACTTGAGAACAGGAACACATGATATTATAACGGTCAGCAAAAGCCATGAGAGAAACATGAAATTATGATACTAATGAAACTTCTAAGAAAATAGGTTTCATAAGGCCAGTCTGCACAAGAACAACAAGCTCCCTGCACAGTTTATTAATTTGGAGATGGAAAAGCAGTTCCATGTGAATAATGAGCATAGCTAAAATTGATTAATTGATTTCAGGAAATTTTAATTTTTAAGGAAACAATGGACAGAAAAGATTGTAAGGGGATTTTTATGCAAAAAACCTCATCCAACAACAACAAAAGCCAACAATCAAACGAGCAAAAACCCCCAAGACGACACGTACTTTTCTGGCCCTACATGAATTCAGAAAACAGGACACAGGTTTAGAATTTTGCTGCATTTGTTTCAGAGTGCCAGAAAGAGAACTACAAGGAGCTGCTGATAATTTGTGCTACTCCTCATGGAATCTAGCAGAAATTGGCAACTGATTTGTTTGAGCACAGCAAAGCTCTGTGCAATGATAGCTGATTATTACTGTCATTTTTTACCAAGTAATTCAGCTAAGCTTTATATTAACCAGCACAGTAGTGAATGGCATAATACAACACTTGCCAACCCCCTGATGAGCTTGTTTTGAACACAGCACAAGACACAAGACACTTCCAAGACTGCAGAGGATCATGCTTCATACAGAAGTTGCAATCTATATCAAATGTATGTATGCCTGAGCAAAATTAGATATAAAGAGTCCCAAGAGTGCCAGTCACAGGCTTCAAAATCTTCACACATGCATGTTGAAGAGGATTTTGAACTGTGTTCATCTTCAGTGGAACCAGATGTGTGTGATACAGCCACACTAAGGCTGTGGTTGGTAAAGCCCCTTTCAGTTTTCTGAGGACCAGTAACTGTCCATCAGAAACACTTAAATGTTTCAGCCCCAAATTCCACTTCTACAGAGCTGCTGACCAAGGTCAGCTTGGAGATCACCCAACCACATTCATATGCTGAAAATTTCATGCCTCCCCTCTGACCAGACGTGTTTTAATCATAGAAAGCACTCTCTACCACCTCCTACTAACTGAACAGGTCAGTGAGAATAACTGCAATATTAATTGCACAAGCTGAAAATCACAGAAAATGGCTTGGGTTGGAAGGAACCTTAAAGGTCATTTAGTTCCAACCCCCAACACCATCCACTAGACCAGGTTGTTCAGAGCCCCATCCAATCTTGCCTTGGATACTTCCAGAGATGGGGCATGTATAACTTCTCTGGATAACCTGTTCCAGTGCCTTACTACCCTCACAGTAAAGAATTTCTTCCTAATTTCTAATCTAACCCTACCTTCTTTCTGTTTAAAGCCACTCCCCCTTGTCTTGTCACTACATGCTCTTGTAAATAGCCTCTCACCACCTTTCTTGTAGCCTCCCTTCAGGTACTGGAAGGCCAAAGTTGGGTCAACCTGAAGCCTTCTCTTTTGCAAATGAAGCTGCAAAGTTAAAACCACCTTGAAGGATATATATGGTCTCATGGACTGTGCTGTATCTGCAAAATTAAATCCAGATGAAGCTGATGTGGGTTGGGAGATAGTGTTTGCTCTTGAAATTTGGGTGTACCAAGGCCAAAGTGAAGGCATAACAGCGAGCAGGCTTAACAGCCAGTGGAGAGAAGACCCCCCTTGCCAGATGAGCATCCATGCAAGGACTCGTCATCCCTTGATCAGGCCTTTCCCACAGCTCAGCATATGAACATATGAATGCACAGGTAAGTGCTGTTGAGAAAAGCCTAGCACAAGGGAAGTGCTGGCATTTGTCAGTGTTTTGCCTATTTTCTTTAACAGAAGAAGCGCCAGCAGTCAGTCATTTTCTGTCCTACTCGCTCTGCACCAGGTGTAGTGTGAGAGCAGAGCAAGCAGCTTGCTTTATTTTGGTTACATAGCTATGAAAAGAGATGAGCTCAGTTGGTTAGATGTTACTAAAGCAAAGCTTGTGGATTTGATATGTAGGATTCTCTTAAGAGCTGGGCTCCATGATCCTTGTAGGTCTCTTCCAACTCAGAATATTCTATGATTCTGTGTTTCTTGTAACAAGCCTCCAGTTCTTCTAGGAGCATCAGGATTAAAATTGGTGTTGTTGTAAATGTGTCAATAAAGAGCAGAAAAGACAAAGAAAATAAAAATTAACTATGGGAAGAGGCTAACTCTCAAAGCTCCCTGAAAGGATACACTATCCCTATGTACATTTTGACTACAAACCCAAGTACAAACTCCAGTGAGTTTGTACACCATGGATCTATCATAGAATCTGGACTTTGAGTTGCATGGGACCTTTAAAGGTCCGCTAGTCCAGCCCCCCTGCAATGTGCAGGGACACCTTCCACTAGAAGGTTTCTCAGAGCCCTGTCCAACCTGACCTTGAATGTTTCCAGTGATGGGGCACCCACCACCTCTTTGGGCAACCTGTTCAAGTATTCCACCATTCTCATTGTAAAAAAGTTTCTTCATAATATCTAGTCT